>JALPQI010014681.1:0-26984 GCA_025490895.1 Thaumatotibia leucotreta
TATGTTACGTTCGTTATACATTTTACAATTATTCATTTAATAATTATACCTTATATTTATTACACGTTAGGCATTATAAATTTATACAAACTGAATTTATACGTTATGATTTATATAGCATTAGTTCGTATACGTTATATTACTTACCCAATAGGGGGTAGGTACATCTTAAGTATTTATTTCTCTAGAGTCCAATAATTATCTGTATTGCATTAACCATAGATCAGACTAATTATCATTAATATGAAAAGCTAACATAATTTGCAAATTTTAAGTATTTTTGCTTGTAGTTCTAAAAGTAAAAACATTTTTAAGAAAATTCTATATATAAATACTGTCCATCTTGTTTTAAATACGGTAATTTTATTGCGATAAGTACCTACTTTAATATACAGTGTGTGTCTATGATAGTGGCTTTTATCGAAACCGAGGCATGCGATGCAGATTTCTCGCCAAACCGTGAACAATATTCGATTCAAAATGCTAATTTTAAAAGTACATAATTAACTTTTTAAGTAAAGTTAATTGAGAAGCAATCTACTTGAAGTCTTAAAGATGAATCGTTAATTTGCACTTGACAATGACAGATCGCAGCTACTCACAACGTTTGACAACTAAGCAGTACACGCGTTACATTGATCGTTCGGAGGAAATAAAATTAATTGTACGGTCAATTTAATTATTTGTCAAATGTTAATATTTAGTAATGCGTATTATTATTACCCATTTTCATAAAAGCCCGGGTCATGGAAATACACTGTGTTGTTGTAACTTAGAATCCAAATATACATAAATTTAAGTTTAAAGGGTTATAGAATAGGTACCTGTTGAATACTAAGTTCAGTTATCTGACACTACTCATTCCAGCTTACTATGCCTCAAAGGAAATGAGGCCAACTTTACTTAAATTAAATACTCAAAGAGAAATAAAGGTCACGTCACACCGAAATGTATCTCTTTGCACATTTACTTTGACTGATATTCCTGAGAGAGAAGGCTTATCTCAAATTCAGGTCACAAAAGAATGTACATGAACTTAAATTAAATATACAGACATAAGACATAAAACATTTATTCACGGTATCGGTTTACAAGAATAGTTTACCTGGTTCCTGCAGTAGGTAACCAAAAAGCCTGTACTGCAGGTAACTAAAATTCGCGATATTTGAAATAAATAACCTATAAATAAATGGATGATTGAAGATTTGAGGTACCTATATATAAGATTTGTATGGTATAATCGACAAAACAGGGTATTCTACCAGCCACTGAAAACCGCAAATGCCTTCATACTGAGCTACTTTTAGTATGGGATTGACCCCTAAATTGCGAAAGAAAAAATTACTTATGCATATAAAATGCTAAGATGTACCAACTTTTTTTTTTGAAGAACACAGTTAATTGCGGGGTCTACCAATATATTCACACATTTTTCGACAAAAATAACAAGACATTTTCTTCCCGTGTTATCTGACTTATCTTATCTGTGTAGATTTAGAGTTTTTAAGCGTCAAATATGAATTGAAATATCAAGGGAATTCCAATAAAACAACCTTGAAAGCATTTCAAGTTAGCACTAATTAGAAAATGACAAGGTACTCGTGAGTTTTTGTATGTGCAAAAATAGAAACACTTGTACTAAATATAACGTTTTTTGCTTGGTTATTTTCCATGTTTGTTTACAATTCTAATAATAAATTGGTTAATAATAGAAAGCTTATACACGTGTTCAAGAAAGTCTCAACTTATTCGAACAAAGGTGTATGTGAGTTGGGTGTCCTAGTCATAAGGGTCCTTTTCGCAATATGCAGGTTGGTGTAATCAGACGAGGTCAGAATGCACACGCTGCTTTGATCGCCATTCCTGTGGAAATATCCGGGTTACATTCATATTACACGAATACGTAAACTCGTATATGTAAACGAGATAATGATCCGCTAGACTCGTGTTAATGAGTAATGACTAAATAAAATACAATCGACGACAAAAGCATGTATCAAAAATGTAATTCTTGAAAAGTTTTTTATAGTTTATTTCTCCGTAAAATCCGTAGTAGATAATCCATGTAACCCGTTACGTGTCGTGACTTGTCCAAAAAAACATCATCACGACCGCATCAAAACTAATTTACTGGAAAACTGTAAATACTGACTTAGTTTTCTTCTTCAACAGGACCTGAGGTGACCAGCAGGCGGTGCCATCCACATCGCAAACTCCAAAACGGATCAGTATTTAAACACGACAACTTTACTTAACTCTAAAACTTCAGGTGTACGTGGTTGTGACGTTTAAGCATGGAATTCACTTGTAAAATACTCCTTGCATTAGGAAAACAGATGAAAGTAGGTGTACGCTTGGCTAGCGCGAGTTCGCCTCGATTCGCTCGTTCAAGCGATTCAAGCCGAGCGAGTGAAGCGATCGAGCAAGTGTAGCCAACAGCCAATGGTGACCACCAAGTGTACCCTGCCAAACCCATCCCCTCCCCTCCTCGTCACAATTGCTACACTGTTATGAATCATTTCGCTCTGTAGGGACGTAGGGACGTCAGGAATAGCAAGTAAGAAAAAACGCTTCAAAACTGCGAGGATATATTGGTAACTCTGTTAGCATATCTCAAGAGGCACGATCGTCAGGTTTTATCTTCTATCATCAAGGTGACAGAGGATAAAACCATTCGTTTTCTCTCTTCAGTCTCTCACCAAGAGAAATGACGTGGTGGTATCGTGTTTGCAATGATTTTGTGCTTACCCTACAGTTCCAACCTCGCATACATACCGTGTTCCAGGATTTCGAAGTGACATTCTTTACAGGTGACATCCTTAACGGCCAGCGGCTCATCGAGTTCCGACTAGGCCAGGAGGAAAGAGACGGCGACAGCATCTCCGTTGCGTCGGCCGAGCTGCTCGTGTTGGCTGAAACGGGGCCGCGAGCGGGACAGCGGTACACGCTATGGGCGTTTGCCGTGAGCGGGAATGGGAGCGTGGGAGAGCTGGCAGGGGTGGCGCGGCTGAAAGGGGGGAGCTGGCAGCGGCTGGATGTCTCGGCGGCTGCGAGACGCTGGGCCGCTGCTGGCGCGCATCATCCATTGCGGCTACTGCTTGATTGCACCGGGTTAGTGTTTTCACTGGAGGAGCAATTATGCGCTCATTGCTGACATATACCTCTCTCATTCTCCTTCAAGTAGTAATCTGATTTGTTTCCTCCAAAGTATTTTTTACAAAACTGCTAACCCATGTTATGCAATGCCGTGCAACTAGCTCTTAGTGCAAGATGTCATCATAAGAAAAAATGCATGTCCTTCAGAATTGTACTACAATATCCTTCACATCTTGTCTGTGTTCAGTTGCTTACAAACGGATGACCTATCCGCCTGTTAGTCTCTTAAAGGCTGCCTCTATTTTACTGTTTTTTCTAATATTCATTACCATCCCCACTTTAACAAGAAGAGCAGATATACGTATGAACACGGCTATAATATAAGTATGGCTGCTAGTTATAATATAAGTAAACGACTTCAGACTCCACTATTTAAACACAGTTCGTCAATAATGTGAGAATGGTCATGACTCGATTAGTGCGACGGAAAAATTGCTCAGGACTGTCCAGGAAACCGACCTGGAAACACAGCGTAGCAAAGACACCCCATAAAATAGTTGCCCTGGTAAAGATATGGAATCCATTAACGGCAGGCTGCCTACTATCGATCCTAAATGGATTACCCTGGAGAGGCCTATGTTCAGGACGTCTATCGGCTAACAATGATGATTCTAGCGGTAAGATAACCAACCATCTTTTATTTCAGGGGTTGCACAGGCCGTGTGCGCCTGCGACTCGGCGGGGGGCAAGCCGCGCGACCGCTCCTGCGCCTTCGCCTCGCCCCGCTAACCCCCCGCCGCCGCCGCGCGCTCGACTGCGACGCCAACTCGCACGGCCGCTGTTGCCGGCAGACGTACTACGTGAGCTTCCGAGCGCTCGGATGGGACGATTGGATTGTCGCGCCGGAGGGCTATTACGCGAACTTTTGCCGCGGTGCTTGTGCGCCATTCCTTAATTACCACTCGCAGGTAGGTGACATGAAAAGGAAAATTAAATGTATGTACAATTTGCTGCAGAGAAAATGCAAACTCTCTGAAGCTGATAATTAAATTCTGGCTGACCACGTTTCGAATTTGTTAGCACGGATCAATTGACTCAATGACCAACGAATTTAACTGTCAGTCTGTGGAATACTATTCTAAACGGTAGTGCTAGTAAACCAAACAGGCAAATTCATTATTATTAGTAGTATTAGTATTAAGTCGCATTATCTTTTCATAATTTGTAAAGAGATATCAGATAAGTTTCTTTTGATTTTATGTGATCCTTCGAGCCGTATATACATTTTTAACTGACTTTAGAAGCCTAAAGGAGAGCTTTTCAATAATTTTATGGGACCAACTTTGACTACTCGAACCATAACCCATATCCCGGGAAAAATAAGGAACTCCTGAAACTGTCAAGTGTAATTTTGTAGGTGACGGAAGGTATTCTTGCGCTCTAAAAAAGTTTTACGCACTAGGGCGAGGTTCAGGTCGAAACTTCGAATTGCCATCTGTACTGAACAACGTCACGTCACCTACGATACACGTGTAAAAGAAAATTCGTACCTAACTCCCTTCGGTCGTGTTTAATTTGCCCTCTTGTTTCGAACTGAATTTTTTGGCACTATTATCGTAATTTTAAAGAAATATATGACGAATGCGCGTGCGCAGGTGGTGGAAGCGGCGCGCCTGGAGCGCGCGGCGTGCTGCGCGCCGGTGCGCTTCTCTGCGCTCTCGCTCATCTACTTCGGCGCGGACTCCAACATCGTCAAACGCGACCTTCCTGAGATGGTCGTCGAGGAGTGCGACTGCCCGTAGCCACCAACACTGTAAGACCCCCCTTTTCTAAGAATTCCCTTGTCCTAGCTGGATCCACCTCGGGGAGACTCCCTTTTCTAAGAATTTCCTTGTCCTAGCTGGATCCACCTAGGGAAGACTCCCTTTTCGAAGAATTCCCTTGTCCTAGCTGGATCCACCTAGAGAAGACTCCCTTTTCTAAGAATTCCCTTGTTCTAGCTGGATCCACCTAGGGATACTGCAAGTCCACATCTCAAGCAGATCACAAGTATATAAAAGTATACAGGGTGGCATCTGGGTCGTTGAGCAAGAGTAAACAGGATACTAGGGACGGTCAAGCTGAGTAACTTTCAGTATGAAGACATTCATGAGATGGTCGTCGATGAGTGCGAGTGCCCGTACGCCCGTAGCCACCAAATTAACTGTAAGACCCCCCTCTCTAATTTATTTTCTTGTCCTATCTGGATCACATCACATCATTATCAGCCTATCTCAATTCACTGCTGGACGTAGGCCTTTATTAACTAGGCGTTGCATTAGGAGATAAATGCACATAATCGCCACGCTGGGCAAACGGATTAGCGATCGCAGTAATATGCCCACTATGATATGCTGCCCGTCATCAATTTTCTATCAACGAATAGTCAGTGACACTTCAATCCCTTAGTCGACTCTAACGACACCCGCGGGAAGAGTTGGGGTGGTACCAAAAGGATTCTTACTGCCGTCACCACACGGCAAAGCCTATCTAGCTGGATACACCTATGGATACTGCAGGTCCATTATTATCTCAACCACACAAGTGTATAGGAGTATACTTACGACAGGAGACTTGCCAACTTACGAAGTTTATAATATTTACTCGCATTTCTTTATCCCTTAATAGGGTTGTCGCAGAATATTTCCCACAAAATTATGTCACTCATATAGATCAAAGCCAATAAAATTTAAGTGTGACTCGTGCCATACTAAGGTTAATTTAATTCGTATTAGGGTGCCTTGAAACCAGAGCTATGCTATGGGGATCTATTTGATATCCACCAATCACATTCTCGGGACTTAGCACATCTATGACGCATGTTCTACGATGCGTAGCTATAATTGGTGGATATCAATCGGTCTTAGATTAAAGAAGAATAAGAGTGTCCTAAGGGCCTACCACGATCTAATAATGCGATTTACGACCTAATCTAAATCGTTATGTGTCAGTTCCATAGCATAACTGTCAAAAACTGACAAGCAGAACCTAAACTGAATAACACCCTTAGGGCCTGTTCACACTAGCGATTCACTTGCGCGATTTAAAAGCGATTTCAATGCAAAAATTGCATTGCAATTTCGCCTCCATACAAAACTCTCGCAAATCGCAAGTGTGCACATACTCGTACTCTATGAATTTATGGTAATGGAATTTATACCCTCTGGCCTGCTCTACTCTTGCTAATGTCTTCTTCGAGATATATTAGATTGTTTCTCTTTCCAGATGGTGTAACTGTGTGTGTTGGCGTGTGTACATAGTAGCGTCGCCACCGCCCGCTCCTGCACCCGCGCCCGCGTCCGCTCGCGCTTTTGCCGCTCTCGACTCAGATTATCCGACTCGATTATAAATAATATTCTCGACATGTGTAATATTTTGTTCCTCGCGTTCGAAAGACTATATCCTAAACGAATAAAAATTAACGGTCGTCTACTCCCGAATCGCTGGTGACATCGTGAGATAACTGAGCGAATCTATAAACATATTTTTTGTGGCAAAGACTTATCTGAATATAACGCTCATAAGGCCGCTCCTCACTTGTTACCCAGTCGTGTCGCCAAGTCGAGAACGGGAGCGTGGAGCTTACGCAAGCACATTGCGAAATCGACGCCACACTCGCGTTCGTGGCTTCTCGCCGTGATTCGCTCACGAGTGGGGACCGGCCTATAAAAAGATAAATCTTTGTCATAGACTCTTCAGTATAGATTCTCTGAGTAATAAGCCACTGCGTTTGCACGCTTTGCTTCTCTATCATGTTACATAGCTTCCCTATACAAATACCTACCGTTAAGTCAAATAGGCTTTTTGCGTGCAGTCGCATTGGCGACGCGATGCGCTGCGACGCGCTGCGCTGCGACGCGATGCGCCGCGACGCGACTCGACGCGGCGCAACGCGATGCCGCCTAATTCGTGTGTAGACGCCCTAAATAATTTAATACGCCGTTTTCTTTCACCGTTTTGGTGATCGCTTGTAATTATTGTAAACTGTATTATAATAATTATTATAATTATAATAATAAATCAACTTTTTCATAATTATTACGTCTTCTTTCATTTATTCCCTCAATCAAAAGCCACTGAAGGAAGTCTCAAATGTTTGTCGACTTCCGAAACAGACTAAAGTCTATACGAAAAGTAAACGCCTCTGGCAGCAATAAATAAATAAATAATATAAAGGCTCCACGGAAAAAACATGTCCAGTGCTTAAAAAAATACAAAATTTATAATTATAAGTAGAAAAGTAAGTTCTTCCAATCCCAGCACAAACTTAATTGCAAAACCAAAAAGCTAGTAACTCCAATATTTTTACTCACGTGAAATTCTTTTACATAAAAATTATTCTTACAGTTTTAAAATAATGTCAGTAATAAGAAAAGACTGAAACAAAAATTAAGAAGATAGTTGCTAGGTCATAAGTACCTACTTACCTCATTATCTACTCCAAAATTGTTTCTCTCGTGTTGCAATGGAAGTACATATCTAACCTACCTACCGAGGGGAAGATCTAAATACTTATTAAAAAAAACCTATTGAACATTATTGCGAAAGCACAAATCAAATTATTTATTAACTTAATATTTTGATTTGGACTTTTAATTTTTCTCGAGTTGTCACACTACTTAATACTATATAAATTGTAAATATTAGATGTCATATACCAAAGAAAAACGACCAAGATCACCTATGTCCGAGGTGGGGATCGAACCCACGTACTCAGCTTTCGAAAACTGAGTACGTGGGTTATGGGATACGACATCTAATATTTACAATAAAAAAACCTAGTTATCTGCAAATCATTTTATACCGGCGAATAATTAATCCCGCTATATTATCTGGTTCTACGAATCGTATAAGATAATCATTTTATTAAATTTTGTTGTCAATTATTTTCTGAGTTTTCGCTTACGCTTATGAGCTAGCAATAAACATTTAAAATGCAAAGGACTAGTTTTTGCGCCGAAGCAACCATCCTCAAGTAAGTGAATAGAAGATATTAGAACTGTGCGATTACACACGCGCCTTTCTACAGGTGTATATAATTTTTCCCCTCACTAGCTCGTAAAGCGCTCGTTTATCCTTTAATACGAGCGGGTAAAAACGCTTTTTACCAACTTGTGAATAAAGTAATTTGACATTTCTCTAATTCCTATAGCCCCCTACTGCCTAGTATAAGTGGATCTGTATGACCGTAGTAAACATGCGCAATCGGAGCTCACATGTTAAATTGGTCGTTTCTCATGGGTGACTTTGTAAGCCATTGGCTATATTTAAGTTCCAGAAGTAACTCTATTCTACGATACGTTTCGACATTGAGTTTTAAATGGTTTCTTTAAGTTAATTTACATGTGGATGAGATTTGTAATAATATTTCCTCGCGATAGTGAGGGTGGCGCGATAATTTTGGAATCTTTCGCTAGCTCAGGTTTCAATATTGGCACGACAATTAAACAACAACTTTGCCCCCTTGTATAATAAATAACTATTTCTAAAGTGCAACCCTTCAGCAATGTATGCCGTCTAACTGACATGATAATTATTCGTATGACGTTTAGATACTTACATTGACGTTAATTAATGTGGCTTTGTGGCTACCAGTGGATGCAATACACTGCATGCTCAATTATTTTCTATGATAAAAAATAAACCTTAATTTTCTAAAAAAAAATATGTTAACAGGTTCCCTAGGTCCGTTAGTAATCGTCATTAAAATATTCGCCCGTATCAAACACGCTGTATACATCAGATAGGTAGGTAGGTAAAGTTAAACGGTAAACAAAAAATACGATCTTCTACTTTTCGACTCTATTCAGTAGTAACAAAGTCGAAAAATAGACCACATTTTTTGTTGACTGCACTAGAAACTGGAAGTAATATTCCTGCAAACAGATCTAAGTCTATTCTTAAAAGTAGCGAGAATTGCTGACCATATCAAAACGATCTAAGTGACGTCCTTAGCATAAAAATGAAAGTCCTTTTTGTCACGGAAAACTGGAAAAAATGCACCGAACATAGGATATTACGCAAGCGGACTCCTGCGGCCTTCACCAGGTCATCAGTCCACCTTATGATGGGCCTACCCACATATAGAATAATCTCTATAAATTACGCAAAAAGCATTTCATTAGAGAAAAATGGGACAGAAAGGGTTATGTACAATATGTACATGCTCTAATGCTTAGAGCCCATTTTTTCCAACTCGGTGTTATTTTGGTTCAAATTCCATCTCCAGGGGATCCTGTAGCACAAAATATAATAAAAATCCATAAATAACACTTTTGTGACGCTCTTGGCAGTTTCTGTCCCTCTCTAGAAAGAGACTTCCGCTTGTAATATTAGTTGTAGACATACCCCGTTATCAATGTTGCAGATTCATTGAAACTGAGTCATAGGGTTGTCACAAAAGGTTCCATGTTTTGAGGTGATATTTTCATTAGCACTTTTCTTAATTGTGATGTTTGGCTATTGCATGGGCAGCTGATTTCCCTATTTGTCCATTCATTTTCACATTCTATTGTATATTTTCTAAACACTTTTAACGACTTCATCCCAACAATCGTCATAATTGTATATGTCAACATGTTTTAATACGAATCGAAGACATCTTACTTTAAAATTTATGGTGCATTGGCACAAATGTATCTTATTTTTATCTCTAACAGAAAAACCCGAACATTTTATTTAAAAGAAACTATTATCAAAAATGATTAACTAAGTACTTATTCGAAAAATAAATACTGTAAGTATGTAGGTACATTTTTTAAACTTATTTATACACCGTTATTTGTACAAGTTACAAAATTCACGAACCATTTCCGCGCCGCATTTGGGTTACTTCTAATTTCGCTATCAGCTCCAGCTTAAACCGGGAATATTCTGCGTAATCAATGAGGAAATTCGTGACTTTTAACTAGGTATATATTAAAAGAACGAATTACATTATGTCATAAATCAATTTTGACAAATAAATGCCGCTATCACATATTATAGACTAAAAAAGGAATATAACCTTTTTTTTATTACGGGGTGAAATAAGGTTTTATTTTGTTAACAACTTCAAATACCATGTCATATTATATACGTAGGTATACTAAAATTAACATGTAAAGTGCCAACCCTAGCGTTTTCAATGAATCTGCAACACTGATAACGGGGTATGGTTGTAGATAATGTATTACTCAATATCCCCAGCCCCTCATCGTGACAAAAGTGGTTTTGGTAAGTTTTTATTCATCTGTGGTTCTAATTCTAACTCTATGATTCTAAAGACACAAAAGCATAAACCTAACTGGGTCGATTGCTCTTATCAAATCGGAATCAGAAAGGGATTCAAAAGTACGTATATGTTGACACAACAAATTTACCAAGAAAAGAGTTGTTTATTTATAGATGTAGTGAATGATTACTTAATCTATCGTTTGTCAGTCTCCGCACTTATGTAAACCATGAATATATGAAAATAACTATGAACATAATCGTTGCATATCATTGGAATTCTAGTGCTTCATTGTTAGAATTCAAATTACGACAAGATATTGGCTTGAGATGCAGCGTTATTCATGATAAGCGTCGATATCCTAGATTGACTTATACACTGTTGCGTCAACAGTACTTTCAAATCCCGTTCTGATCGCGGTTTGATAATAAAAATGGTACAAGACATTTAATGAAAACAAAATTAAACGTCATAATTTTTGTGTTTGCAATTAAATTTTGAGTAACAACTTTTGGCACTAAGAAAAGGCAACAAATTCAAATGTTCTATGAGTGATCAATAACACGAATCTATATCTTTTAAAGTCCCTTTTTACTACTGCCGAAGGTTGTCGGACAGACTATACCACATAGTTTGTAATTGACGCCATCGCTACGAACAAATAAAACAAGGAAGCCGCACGACATACTAAATTGCCTTTCAAAATCGGTCCTGAATTTTAGTTGACAAATGTCACCCCCTCTTCAATGCATCACGGTATTGAATTTCCATGTCAGCCTATAAAAACTTAAACGGCCATTTAAAAATAGTTGTGCTTGGTTCATCTAAGTTTTGATTGGCCATATTCTATAAACAATTATCAAAGGTGTTGCGCCGAAACATGAGCGGTGTTGAGAAAAGCGCTACCTATGTCCTGCTCATCTTGGCACAATTGAACAATAATTGTTTTTGGGACATTTTTGAGCTGGCGTTAGACGTCTATGTTATATATTATGGTCGCAGCGCCATCGTGATTTGATAAAGATCGACCCAACTGAACAAATAAACCGTGTAGAAATCTAATACGGGAATATCAGAAATATAATACAGTGTGTAAATCTAATACGGGCGATCAATTAAACCAGGCATGGGATTAATTAGTGTAATCATGGATTACAAGGTTTTTTTAAAGTTACTCTTAATTGTGACCCCACAGAATTTTTTTAAGATTATCCGATCAGCAATGTAGGTACGAACATTTGTTATTGTTGATATGGCAGTTATGTCATCTGCTTTTGAAATTAGCTGTCAACGAGCATTTAACTCGCGTATGTTGCTCTACATTGCGCGCCGAATTATTTTGTATGGAAATTTTTGTTGCTTTAATTTTCAGTAAAAGTTATTTGAATGTACTTATTATGTCGTAAACTAACACCCGTTAAGAGCTTCGCCCGTATTAGACTTACACCCTGTATACAATATGATACTAATGGACATAACAGAGTCTGGATTGTTCCATTCGTGGCCATAAATAGGCAGGGTTGTCAAAGCCTGCAATATTGTTTTAATTATTGTACGTGGTGATTCCTTGGTCATGCAGCAGGAGTGAACAATGTGAACATAGCGACGGTCGAGTGAATATTCGTCGTTTTTACGCCGTGTTTATTTCGTCATTGTCGTGTCCGTATTGATTGACTGCGTGTGTAGTAGGGATTTAACGGAGTTCTGCTTCCGCTTCTGTTTCTGCGAAACTTCCGTTTTGTTTTACACATCCGCTTCTGTTCAGGTTCTGTTATTTTTAAAACAGAAGTCATAGCGGATATTGGAGCCTAGCGCGACGGTGGGACATGAGCGGCGAACATCCAAAACCAACAACTTTATACCTGTTATTCGCTCATTTTTCCGCTTGCCATCTCTCTACCTACTCTTAACATCTCGTCTACTTAACTCTCACTCGAGCTCCGCTTCTGGTTCTGGTTCTGTTTTCCGTTCCGCTTCTGCTTTCGTTAAACTAAATTCAAAACTTCTGCTTCCGCTTGCGTTAAAACACATCCGTTACAACCGTGGTATGTAGATACTGGCCTGGGAGCAGGCCGAACACCTATGTTCCTAAATTTCGGGGATTTGTCTCTCTCTCCCCAACGAAGGCATTATTAGAGTTGCAGAAAAATCCGCGAAATTTGCGAACTTCGGTTTTCGCGGTGGCAGGCCAGGGGGACTACACTCAGATTAGGTCCTAAAATGAATCGCATTAGTAGATCGTGGTAGCTCCCCTGATCTAAAACACGCTAGCTAATGTAAGCAACAGGAAGTTTTGATCTCATAATTATTTTACACCTAAACTACAGACACAGTACTTAATCCGGATTTACGGATGAAGCTTCATGTAACGTTGGTAACTACCAACTTTTCTCCAAAATGTATGCAATTACGATGTTTCGCTTCGTTTATTTGCTATTATTGAAATAAATAACTTCCCAAGAAAATTTTACTTTAATAAATCTTTTGGACACTAAAGACTTACCACTTTTTTCATAAACGTCTCTTAACTTAACAATCCGCTAATAAGTATTGTTTGTCCCTTTTTATCTTACAGAAATATTGATAAGACCGAAAGGGACAAACAATACTTAGAGGCTTGCTAATTTAGAAAACGTTTATGAAGGGGGCTATGTTAAGGGGGGTATACAAATTTTCAGTTGAAAGTAAAAAAAGAAAACAAATATCGCTGACTTTCCATAGCATTTAACATCTTTGACAAATATCGTGAAACACGTTCGCAGATATATTGATTTTTATTTGTATTAACGTAAAAATATAATTATTATATTTTTACGTTAATACAAATAAAAATCAATACCCAATTTTAACAAAAAATTTTGGTGAACTCAAAGTTTAACCCCCTTATTCATAAACGTTTGCTAACTTAACAAGCCGCTAATAATTGTTTGTCCCTTTCAGTCTTAACTATGTGTCTATAAGAGCAAAAGGAACAAATAATTATTAGCGGCTTGTTAAGTTACCAAACGTTTATGAATAAGGGGGTAAGGTTTTAAGTTGGTTGGAACCATAATTGTGTTCTGAAAGTGCGTGATTACAAAATAATGCAAGTTTGCAGGTTTGTTTACCTTTTTTTTTACATTCAACTGAACTATGGTATAAACTATGGTATAATAGGCCGTGTGGTGACGGCAGTAAGAATACATATGTCACCACCCCAACTCCTCCTGCGGGTGTCCTAAGAGTCGACTAAGGGATTGAAGTGTCACTGACCATTATTAGATAAAAGATTGATGATGGGCAGCAGCGTCATCGTAGTGGACACATTACTACGATCGCCAATCCACTTGCCCAGCGTGGCGCTTATAGGCATTTACGTCCTATCCTAAAGCGTCTATACGCATAGTTAATAGGAGAGGCCTACGTCTAGCAGTGAACTATCATAGGCTGATGACGTGATGGTATAAAGGTTTCAGTTATCATCAGCAGGATGCTTAGCCAAGTTGCCAATCGCTAGCGCTTGGTAGCGTATCGTAGTTTTCCCTCTCTGTCACTCTTGCATATTAGTGCGATAAAGAAAGTTAGCTGGGCATTTTCGCGAGAAGAGATAGGGTAGGTAGGTAGGTAAATTTAATGTTTTTCCTACTCAGAATAACGAGTTCTTTCAATCTAGGAGAAAAAAAGTACAAGAAAAAAATGGTCCCACATTTTTCATACATTTTACATGCTCTCCACTTTGTAACCGCTGTACAAACTGTTTGAAAAACGGTTACGTAATAGAAACAAAAATTTGGGACACTTTTTCTTCTAGTAGGATCGAAAGAGCTCGTGCAGGAAAAACATAAAATTTACCTGTTTCAGAAAAATAAATTTTTGTATCTCTTCTCGCGAAAATGCCCAGCTGCCTTTCGCTTACGATTGACGTTTAAGCGCTAGCGATTGGCAACTTGGCTAAGCCCCCAGTTGTGGTAGCCCTGCGCTATTAGGCACGATTGAGACGCTCCGATTTATCTGTCGCGGTCTCTGTGCGTGCGATCGATGCCCGGAGACACCGCGGCGCCGATCTCGCGCGCTGTGGTAGGTAGCTGGCTGGTTTCTGCAAATTGAAAAAAAATTACCTATACTCTGTTTGGTTTGGTGTTTAAAAAAAGGTAAACAATCTTGCAATATCTTTTTATTGAAAAATGCATATAAAAATCCAAACTAGGTACTTAATGCATCAAAATAATGTAAATCACTGTATTTCCTTGTTATATTATGTATATTTGCTAAAACTTATTTTCTACTCGTAGTTTTCAATAAAAAGATACTGCAAGATTGTTAACCTTTTTTTAAACACCAAACCAAACAGAGTATAGTTAAGGATGTTAATTTAAAAAGTAAGAAAAATGCGAGTTAATTAGGGTATTTGATAAATTTTCCGACACTATGGGGCGGTGAGATGGCAGCACTGTGGCTTACGGTAGAACGAACTCTCAAAATAAATATGCGAGTTTAAATTTCTTTATACCTGTTTATTTATTTAACATTACTTTAGGAATATTGCTTTCTAAAATAAATAAAAAACACAGCTCTAAGTAGTTTCCCATGAAATTAACGAAGTTCTAGTCATTTTCTTTAGTACCTACCAGGGACTTTGCTCCCTTGTTTTAAAGGCCCATTTTCAGTTCGGCGACCGTTTTCTAATCGTAATCCATAACAAACTCAATAAACTTCCAAATACAATATAATTTAAATATTTTATGTCCAGGCCTAGGGTCGCAGGCCTAGGGCCGCAGTACCTAGTTATAACTAGTACGAATCTGACAGCTGTTTGGTAGCGTATGTAGCGCCGCCTGGTGGCAAAAAAAATCGAAATATCGAAAACCCTCATTTTGCCAGCATCCTAGACACTTACAGGTTAGGGGCCTAACTGAATAGTTTTTTTTGTTTTAAATTAATAGGTTTCGTTGTTAATTGTATTTTAGGTCGATTGCGAAAAAAATTACCTATAGGTACAAAAAGTAAGTATAAAAATGTACCTATAGGTACAACGCGTTTTATGATTTCTCTCTTCCGACGATCGATACTTGCTTAGGCTGCTGCTGTATATTTAATATTAACAGACCTAATATTATTATAAATAGTTATCTAATTGTTGTGATCACAATTTGGACGAGAATGGAGCGAGATGGATGAATTAATACCTATTAATATTTTTAAATACTTAGGTATTTAAATTTTTTTGCAATCGACCCTTTTATTATTTTACAAAAGTTTAAGTTCTACAAAAATTTTCGCATAAGGGTGCGTTCAGACCAAAAGAGCATCCGCTGTTCTAGCCCCCACTCTACGAAATCAACGAAACGTGATTCGTTGATTTCGTAGAGAGGAGGATAGAACAGCGAATGCTCTTTTGGTCTGCACGCACCTCAACTATATTGTCAATGCAGTAGGTATGTATTTACAATTTCATTTTAATGTCATGTAAAATAAAAAGCAACTGTTCATATTATTGTAAGATTATTAACAGACAAAAGCCTGAGTAAACATGGCATTACAATAAACTTGTTTGAATCATCATGACTCATAAGAATGTAACCTTTACACATGACTGTTATCGTAATAATACTAACATCCAGCTTTGTAAAATTTATAAAAAATTGTGAAAAAACATAATACATAATAAAACTATTGTGAACATAATCGGCTCAGCCGTTTTTTAATAAAATTGCTATCGTTGTTGGCAAAAACGAAACCCTTATAGATTCGTCATGTCCGTCTGTCCATCTGTCACAGCTGATTTACTCGGAAACTTTAACCCTTTACGACCGAGACAAACATTTTCTAAAATCTTATGAAAAATGTATGTAGATCGTTTTAAATTATCTTCGTATACTTGTAAAAAATAATTAAAAAAATCGAATTGCCTTTTATCATTAAAAAAATCGCATGCACGAAAGTGACGTTCAGGATCTATACGTAAATGCAAGATCTTGCAAATTAGTATGGACATGCATAAAAACATTAGTAAAACACATTATTTATGAAAATACTTCCTATTATAAGCGATCTTATATTTTTAGGGTTCCGTACCACAAGAAGAAAAAAAACGGAGCACTCATAGGATCACTGGCGTGTCCATCTGTCCGTCTGTTACAACCGATTTACTCCGACACTACTACTGGGCAGATTGAGTTGAATTTTCGCACACCTATGTTAATTGGTGACCCAACGATGGATGTCAAACGTAAATAAATGAGTTTTAAACGTGAAAGCTACTTTTAGACGGTAAATTAGAAAATAAAAATCAAAATTTTCACTTCATGATTTCGAGAAGATAAAAATGTATTATCAATGCTAATAATAATATGATGAATGGATTAAAGCGACGATTTTTTGAAGTCGACGTATAATAACCAGTACTATTTGCAATATATACTTTTACTGACTGGGAAAAACGAAGAATCTGTAAATTACATTACATTATACATATTCACACAAGAAAAAAAAACGATATTTACTACACATTGAGTTTTCCACAGTAATTCAACAATAGATTTAAAGATGTGAACGGAATTAACGGGTTTTAATAGCCAAACAAGAAAATATTTGTGGTTAAATACTTAAAAAGCTTATGCTAGTACTACGTCGAGTCGAGCACAAGCAGAATTAGCAGTAATCTCGCACCTAGCTTCAGTGATGATGTAAAGCTTCCGAAGATAGACATAGCAAAGTTTACCGGAAACTATCAAGATTGGACGTCCTTCTACAATGTGTTTTCTTCATTCATCCACGAATAAGCAGAACTTAAGAAGAGTTCAAAAGAGCAACATTCATAATAGCAATGGCCAAAGCAATTTGAGAGATATTAGGTATGGACACCTATGGAGTGCCTAACAAAGATGAAAATACAAGATATTATTAACCCTGTTCCTTGGATACGCTAATTAAAATACGATGAAATATATACCTAACGAATTAGACGCAATATGTAACCAATTCTTCAAAACATATGACTATCTTTCTTGGTTTCATTCTACGCTCAAAGACCGATTATGCATATCCGTGCAAATATTTATGACGAGCTCCGTCCGAACCTACAATTTTGTGCACTTATTATTTACGGGCATATTGTTTACACAAAATCACTTAATTTTATTCTAATTTGTGCTAAATAAAAACGTTTAACTCTTTAAGAGTAAGTATCACTCAATAAATAGAATGTTTGTTACCGCAAATATACGAAATTACGAACTTACATGTGCACTTACTCCCACCAAAATACATCGCCATCTTCAACGCTGTCTTGCGACTGACTGATGTGGCCGCCCTAAGGTATTTGCTATTTTTACGTGTCGGCTAGTGTCTGCAGATTCGATCGGTATAGGTTTGAGCTCGAAAATACAATTTACTTGGTGACAGGATTTTTGCAAAGTAATTTGCAGGATTATATCAAACCGGTCGGAAAGGGATAAATACTACAATTATGAAATTTGGTAAGTGTGTTGTATAAACCGCTACAGAATTATAAAAAAAATAATTGGGGTTCGGAGGGCCCCCCGTACATGTAGCTGAGGAATAGAAATTTTATTTTAGATGTATATAAGCGTGTGGGGTATCAATAGAAAGGTCTTTGAAAATGATATCAAGGTTTACATGTCACATTTTTATTTAAGCAAACCATTTTTGAGGTATCATCTCTCAAAATCTGAAAAATGTTTCCCCCCCCCCCCCTCTATATTTTAAACTACGCGGTACAAAATAAAATAAAAATATGTTATGCATATTAACAAACTCTATCAAAGATTTTTGGTTCGATTAAATTATCTCTTATAGTTTTTGAGGTAGGTTGATTTAACTGTATTTTTTTAATGATAAATTGATAATGGTACGGAACCCTTCGCGCGCAAGTCGGACTCGCACTTGGCTATTGTCGTCGCAAAGGCATCATGCCGGTCGGGCAATAAAAACGAGCTGTCAGAGAGATGCGGCTAAATTCGATATTTCTTATCGATGAACCGCGCTTGTTCTATGAAACAGTATAAGACAAAACAGATAACGCCATCGATAATGTGCGAAGGTTGCGGCACGCATCCCTACAAGCAGGTAGCAAAGGGGGCGTGGCCGACCCGGTGATTTATGGCCCGGTCGGCATGATGCCTTTGCGACGACAATAGTTTTTTATTGATATAATGGTGCATTCCACGAAAAAGTCTTCTTTGTCGAGAACGTGACGGCTATGACAGCTACCTTAGAAATATACGGAAAGTGCGAGAATTCTCTATAATTACAAACACCCAGTTATAAAATTAAGATACACCAAAAATTGTATTCTTAACTTTCTTAGATGTACGCAAAGAACGGCGTTATGTACCCGACTTTCTTGTGGAATGCACCTAATGTGTTTTCACCGTAAGAGATAGTTCGCCCGAACGCTTAAAAAGCGTCGCGTTATAACCTAACGTTGGCGGTATGTTATGCTCAATTCGATTTAACGTCCAACGCCCAACGTCGAAAATCAAACAGTGCTCGATAAAAAAGCGCCGAGGTTCAAAACCGCCATCGTGTGAATGAATATACGGTTTTACATTTGTTTATTTTTTTTTTATTTATTGATATTTAGGACAACAACAATTTCATTTGAACGTTTTTTTAACGGCCGCTAAAAAAACGCTCGTGTGAACTATTTCTAATGCATGGCAGTTACTTACCCCACGGGCCCGGCGCCCGCCAGACTGTCTGCCGACGGACAAACATTCGGAGATAATGCTTCCCTACTCTGTTGTAGGGAGCTTTTTAATGCTAACTGTTATTGCAATGGGATAGCGAGGCCGCAAAACCGTAAACGGATATCCATCATCTTAATTGTCTTGGAACGATAATTTACGGTGAATTTTTTATATTTATATTTGTGTTTTTTTAAACTTGATATTTAAATAAGTTCTAAGGTAAGTTGCGGTAAGATGAAACGTTATTTTGAATGGTGTAAGACAAATGTACCACAATAAGTTTCTCTGCGTGATCGAAATCGAAATGAGGAGATCCGTAGGCGAATTAAAGTTACTGACATAGCCCTCCGGATTAGCAAGCTGAAGTGGCAATGGGCAGGCCACATTGCACGCAGAGCAGCAGTGTTATTCACTAAGGAAACCGCCTTGCTGTCAGCGCTGTGTCAGTGCTGCGGCAGCGTCGAGTCTAAAAATGGTATTCACTAATGTACTTTAAACGACACTAGTGCTCGGCGACGAATGCGGCGTGAGCTGGAACTACATTGCGTCGAAAGTTTGACGTTTAATGTATGAACTTCGTATTCTCTAACGAAAAACAGCGACGAACTCGCCCACAACCTCGCTCACAGCCTCGATTCCTAATGTCAAATCAATCAGCTAGGATTTTAGACAAGGCTGTCTCGACATCGAGCTCGTTGACGAACGCAGCGTCGAATGTGTCAATAAGAGAATAGCATAGCAGATGGTCGATGGGGTCGAAAAGTGCTCGAGTGGAGACCACGGCTAGGCAAACGCAGCGTAGGACGTCCACCCACAAGATGGACAGACGACCTTATGAAGGTCGCCGGGACACACTGGATGCAGGTAGCATCTAACCGGTACATGTGGAGGTCCAGAGGGGAGGCCTATGTTCAGCAGTGGACGTCTTATGGCTGAGATGACGATGATGATGTAAGACAAAATGCTAGAAGCCTACTTACCCCAACTTACTTAGACATCGTCAGCCAGTGAATCACAATGTATGAGAGAATTTCATAAGTAGGTACGTACTCTCCCATATATTTCGGAGTTTTCTAGAAAGGCACTGGACTGTCGTTATTATTGTGCAAAATATTTAAAGGTCTAGAGACGAGAAATTAAAATTTCCAATAGCGATCAACTATGCTCACTAGATTTTTCAAATTTGTTGTCTATATTTGTGACAAATAGTACATTACTATAGAGGACGGGAAACGAAGGGTTACAGGCCAAGTAGATATATCTGGCCGAAGGAACTGTGGCCAGATAGGGATACGCGGCCTGTAACCCTGTTTCTCGCCGAGATTTGTATAGTGCTTTTCTCAAACTTGCCATGAAATAAAACGAACTGATTTCGCCGAACCATACTATCTAATTTATAAATAAACCAATAGTACAGTATCGTACAACATTAAAAAAAAACATTCGCGCCAAATTTTTTTTTAATCTGTTTGAGGTATCCTTTTACCTGGTGGTATAGACATTATTTCTTAGGTTATTTTTTTTCTGTGGCTGAATGTCAAGACCTAGTGTCACAATTTGACGTTTCAAAACAAAAGACAGTTTGTTTGCAGTCCTAGGTGTGAAATAAATACATGAAATCTGTTTACATATCATCTTAGCATATGACACCGGATACATAGTATTTCCGGGTTTAATTTAAAGTAAGTAACATCAACATTCCGTAGCAAGTTTGAGAAAATATGATTTCCATTATATAATTTCATAAGTCTCCGTATCCACGAACGTAATGAATGACTCTTGACATAATATTGAATAGAGCCAATAAAACTCTTGCCTAAAAGTAAAAAAAAAAAAAAACTTCAGAACTTTACGAATTTCGAAATTCGTGGGTAGTTGGGTAAACTTCAGTATCTATGATTAGTTATTGCGTCCATAGTTAATAATGTTAATATCTCTAATCTACATAATTTGTCCCTAGCTAGGCCTAGCGGCCCTACCGCGAACTTCGAATTCCGCAAATTTCGAGGATTCGAAAAATTCTCGAAACTTTCGATTTTTGCAGTAGTAAGCCAGGGCTCTGTAGGCAAAGGAAATACCAGGCCAGTTACATCAAGACATGCCTATTGCTTGGTTAGAATTCTTAGTACTTGTCACTTATGTAGTATCCAGTCTAGGAAGAGTAAAACGGTTAACGTAACATCTTAGATATATCTTAAAAATAAAGGATAGAAAGAATACTTAGAGGGGTGAAAAAAAATTTATAAGAGTATGCGAATAATTATACTCCATTTCAAATACCATGGCCCGATGCCACTTCAAAGTTTTATGTGGCATCGGGCAATGGTATTTGAAATAGAGTATACTTATGTCATTTTATATCATAATTTCTCGGGGATGCAATCTCAGAAAAGGCTAGGCGCCTTCAGCCTTCTTGTACATCTATACACTTACCACATTATTATTTAAAAAACTGTGATTAACACAGTGTAAGCTATTTTATATACGACCAATGTATGTCCAACAAAACATGAAAAGTTTTATGATGGCTGTAATATAAAAAACGGATGCAGCTTACCTAACGCAATCTGTTAACATAGCTGAATTACTTTCGGCCTCATAAATAATTGACAGTCTAGCTAATCGTCAGGGTCATAATCTTATTATTACGAGTTTCTCATGTTTAATGCCTCTTATTATGCGCCGGCCACATAAATAACTAATCTGAAGGCCTAGCCAAGATGTCTTTCTGCAAATCATACACAACAAGGTGGTAATTCACATGACCATGATAATGTATGGAAATGGTCACGTGACTTTTCGTACGAATCTGTCATTCTCATACAGTTATGATCATCGTATGCGATTGCATAATGGCATCTTGACTAGGCCTGCCGTATCTTACCTTCACCAACTCTTCACGTAGGTACCGTAGTCGACTTATTGTGTGAAGTTTTTTAACTGACCAATCATTTATTTCTAGACAGTGTTTAACCGGAACATTGGTGAAAAGTGACTCACTTTTCACCAATCAACCAATCACTCAAGAGTGTCTAGAAGTAGTTCGAAAGAGGCTTGCTGATAACAACCATTTATCGTAGAATACATCGGGAGCATCGTCGACCGTCGTCATAGCATATGATCATCTTAGGACACACTATTGCGATCGCCTACCCACAAGTCCGCCGTGATGATTATGGACCAGACGTCCGAACTCCGAATGCATCCATGTCCATACGCATAGGTTATAGGAGAGGTCTACTGGACAGTAAACTGAAATAGGTTGATGACGATATCTTTATCTATTGGCAGAAGCTATGGAGTATATCCGAAACCAACCGTCGCATCTCTAACCGACGCGTGTCCGCCGTCGACGAGGTTCGAATGTTTTGTTTTCGGTCGCCGGCCAGAAAACCCACGGCCTAACAAGCCGTAGCCGTACCATGAGTTGTAAAGTACGGTTACTTTAGGTATTAAGGCCGAGCCACATCGGATGCGTGTGCAGCACGTGCATATGAAATGCGAGGGGACTCCGCTCGTTCAGTGGAAACCTTACCTAGCTACATAACATAACGCAGCTTTGACAAGTACAGAGATAAAATTCAACGTAATAGTCTGTGACGTGGCGAAAAATTCAACTTTGGGTAAGGATAGAGAATTTATTTCCAAGAGAATTTTCTTTTCAGCTACGAGTACACCTTAACATTATTTTTTTAATTCGTTTCATCATCATCATCAGCCTATGATAGTCCACTGCTGGACGTAGGCCTCTCCTATTAACTATGCGTATAGACGCATTAGGAGGTAAATGCCCATAGTCGCCACGCTGGGCAAGCGAATTGACGATCGCAGTAATGTGTCCACTATGATGACGCTGCTGCCCATCATCATTCTTTCATGAAATAATGATCAGTGACACTTCAATCCCTTAATCGACTTTGACGACACCCTAAGGAGTTGGGGTGGTTACAAATGTATTCTTATTGCCGTCGTCTATCGTCTGCCGTAATTCGTTTATTTATAGTAAATTATTAAGCGCTACGATAGATACGGTAGATGAAGACCAGGGCACCTACGGTCATTAAACAATTTTATCGAAGGGGTGCTGACTTGCAGTGACTGTGGCCGCACATTTGCTGCAAAGATTGGCTACATCCGTTGCCTGAGAGCACATGAACGACGCGTTCAACTACCAGTCTAATCAGTCGCCGTGGCCGAAATCGGCTAGGACTAGATGATGATGAGTAAATTATTTCCAATTTTACTAACGAACACTTACAAATAGGTAAGCATGAAATACTTCAGGCAGTTCGAAGGCTCGTTGGCGGCATGAATAATACATTTTGTCAAAAATTGCGTTTTTTATACAAGTTTTTGTCAATGACTTCCCGGTTATCGATTGAGCTAAATTTTTTATGACACATACTTTTTTAGATGTAAGTAATGTAAGTCGAATTTCAACGCAATATAATGATATTACAGTCGAAAGGTGGCAACAGGAATTTGTAAACGAAACAACGTAACCTTAGCAAGTTCGGACTCAACAGATTTTCTTAATAATATTATATGATTTATATGAAATGACTGAAGGAATTATACCGTTCGTCAGTAAAAAACAAAAAGACGTAAATAAATATGGCTGACTTTCTATAGTATTTGAAGTCTTTGACACATTGTGAAACGCGTTCTCAGACATATTTTTACGTTAATACTAATAAATATCAATAATTTTAACTAAAAATGTTTCTGAATCTGAACTCAAAGTTTAAGGTTTTAAGTTGGTAATAAAACCAATATTGTGATCTAAAAGTGCCTGATTTGAAAGACGGTACAGACGGCGATAAAAGCTTGTATCAAAAAGTCAGCCTCCGTAGCCTAGTTGGTAGTGACTCTGCCTACGAAGCTGGAGGTTCCGGGTTCCTGGCGAGGGCATTTATTTGTGTATTTATTTATCACAAATATTTGTTCATTGGTCATGGCTGTCTATGTATCTAAGTCTTTATACAAATCGACCTAGTCCCACGGTAAGCTTAATTAAGGCTTGTGATGTGGGAACCAAGTGACGATATATATAATAGATAGATACATATAGATACTTAGAATCTAAGTATCTATTCTTAAGTAGTTATTGTTTTTTAAATTGTAAGTTTTTTATTAATGTTGGTAACTAATAAAGACTTCTCCAGTATCTATATGTATCTATCTATTATATATACGATATATATAATACGAATATAGTGACGATATATATAATAAATTGTTCATTACCATCACCACTTTATTTACCGTTTTATAAAAGCAAACGAGACTATTATGCCAGAATAGCAGACAAACATGCGTCTGCTACAAGATAATCGAAAATTACTCCACTATTTATACGCAGTTCGTCAATAATTTGGGAATGGTAATGACTTGATTGTTGCGACTGAATAATCGCATAGAACTACCCAAAAAGTCATGTTTGACAAAACTACGAGTAGCTATTATTTAAGCTATTCCCAAGTTTTTCTCTCCTTTCTTGCTCTTTTTTCTGTCTGTGCATGACTTATCGGAGTCAAAGTTCGCCTAGCAACAGAGTTTAAGGACACAACCTAATGAAATAACTCGAGAACGGGGCGTGGGCCTCCAGAATATATTTAGGGCTACGTGACGAATGCTGCCAGCCCCTGCATGCCTAATTTGAGGCTTCGTCAGTGTCTTGTAACTATCGGTGACAGCCCTAAAATATTCAAGACATATTATGTAGGTCCGTGTTTCTAATGTTCCTATAGGCGCTCGGAATGATTTTGACAAGAGTATTAAAAGCAGAGAGAGAACAGCCGGTATTCTTGGCACCATGCTTGCTGGTTTTTTTTTATATTTCGTTTTATTTTAACTTAAGGTTTATTTTATGTTTCTCATATAATTCATACCTACGTCATTATTTTAGTACCTAGCCATATAATATATGAATCTACATCAGAAATTATGCTTTGTTTTATGTCATTATATGATATTTTTTAGTTTAAATCCCTTTGTATCTAAAGTATTATTGATAGTAAAAGATTAGTACATTTTAAATATAATATTTGTCTGATATTGTATCCATTCGTCAGTTGAAAAAAAGTAAACAATTCTGCAAACTTGCATTATTTCATAATCACGGACTTTGAGAACACATTCTTAGTTTTTTCATTATCACCTACCTACTTAAAACATTAAACATGAGATTCACATACTTACATTTTTTGTTAAAACTATTGATATCACTATCACTACCTACATATTATAAAATAAAGTCACCTTTTCTGTCCCTATGTCCCTTTGTACGCTTAAATCTTTAAAGCTACGCAACGGATATTGGTGAGATTTTTTTTAATAGGTAGAGTAATTCAAGAGGAAGGTTTTTATGTAGGTATAGTACCCGTGCGAAGCCGGGGCGAAGTCGCTTTTAAATACAGGGTGGTCCAAACCTTGACGTCAAAAATTTTTTTTTATATTCCTCACGTCATGAGCTATCAGAAGTAGTTTTCGAGGTATGAATTTTTGAAATTTTTTTTTGAGAAATTCTGGAAATTAAGAAATTTATTAATAAAAAAAAACTGTTGGGTTTTTTAACTAGTTTCTTTTTGTAAAAGTATAACTACAAATAAAGCATTTACTGACAAAAAAATTAGCGTCCTCACTTTGATACAAGTAGGATAAAAAAATACCAAATTCAAAATTTTAAGCTAAAAACGCATCAAAATAGCATTGAAGTACGTAAATAAAAAAATAAAACATATCCCAAGGAATTTTCGTATCCTAAAGATCGCCCTAGACCTTGAGCCTTCGTAAGAGCAAAAAAAAGTGATACTTAATGATAAGGATTTTTCGGGGTAGTCGGTCAAATAAAATAAAAAAAGAAGCTTCTAAATTTTTAATTTAAAAATAAAGTAAATTTTCGTCTGTTTTGTTGTTCTTATCAATAAACAAAAACAGAAAATACCACGAAAACTCAATTTGTGTAGTTAATCAAGAAATTTTTTAGTACTTGAAAATTTATTTGACCGACTACTCCGAAAAATCCTCATCATTAAGTATCACTTTTTTTTTGCTTTTACGAAGGTTTAAGGTCTAGGGCAGTCTTTAGATTACCAAAAATCCTTGGGATACGTTTTATTTTTTTTTATTTACGTACATTAAAGCTATTTTGATGTGTTTTTAACGTAAAATTTTGAATTCGGTATTTTTTATCCTACTTGTATCAAAGTGAGGACGCTAATTTTTTTGTCAGTAAATGCTTTATTTGTAGTTACACTTTTACAAAAAGAAACTAGTTAAAAAGCCCAATAGTTTTTTTTTATTAATAAATGTCTTCATTCCAGAATGTCTCAAAATTTTTTTTTCAAAAATTCATAACTCGAAAACTACAAAAAATCGGCTAACATACATGGGGTATATTCTGATAGCTCATGACGTGAGGAAACTAAAAAAAAATGTTTGACGTCAAGGTTTGGACCACCCTGTATATCTGCGAACGTGTTTCACGATAAATATGAATGTGTCAAACACGTCAATTGCTATGGGAATTCAGCCATATTTGTTTACCTTTTTTTTACTTTCAACTGACAAATGGTATACAAGGGCAGTGTGTTGTTTGTTATTATTAAATGGCAATTTATGTTAAAGGTGAAGGTCGCAGGCGTCCGCTGGATGCGGTTGGCGCAGGACCGGTCCTTGTGGCAATCTTTGGGAGAGGTCTATGTTCAGCAGTTATAATCATAATCAGGGCTCGGAGGTTTCATCGCACGGTAAGACTAATAGCAAGCTATGGAGTAGACATTTGCGATATGTATATCTAAAATTTTATTCATACTCATACTCATTTATTAAATGTATCTTTAAATGCGGTGGTGTATGATAAATATAAATTCCCATATTAAATTTCAATTATTATCTAACTTCATACTCATACTCATTCATTTAATTAGGAACGAAATTAAACC
>JALPQI010014682.1:0-30130 GCA_025490895.1 Thaumatotibia leucotreta
AGAATATGTGAAATGCTTCGGCTCTAGGTATAAACTATATTCTTATACAGTGCGTTACCAGACTTTTATTGACAGCAATGAGATGCATTTTTGACCTAACCGTGTGGATTACTTGATTTAAAAAAAGAAAATATTTTTTTAAATGATTTTAATGTATTTAATGAATAAATTGAACAATTAAGCTATACATCTACTTCACAATTAATCACTGTAAAAGAGTGTATTGTAGCTCATTGATTTTCGTTTTAATATAGGAAGGTAACATCCAAGCATAGAAAGCAATTTTAATGTGATTCTATTATATTGCTCGACTCTTCACAACAAAAATATGAATAACAAATTACGAAATTTGTATTTGTGTTGATCGTGTGGTGACGAGTAAGAATACATTTGTCACCACCCCGACTCTTCCCGTGTCTTAGGAATTCAACCATTCTTTGATAGAATATTTATGATGAGCAACAGCTGTATCACAGTGGACACATTACTGCGATCGCCAATCCGTTTGTCCAGCGCCAGCGTGGCGATTACGGGCATAATATTCACCTCCTAATAAGCATAGTTAATGGAAGAGGCCTACGTCCAGCAGTGGACTGAGATACCTAGGCTGATGATGATATATTATTACTGATTAAAAGGAATCAAATCTAAAAATTAAAAGTTCACGTGCTTCAATCAAATTAGTTGCATCGACCGAAAGGTTTCCGATACCTGACATTTCACGTTTCGTTCCAGCCGGTGAGACTCTTTTATACAGAGATTTGGTTAGTTACATTTAGAGAGACTGTGACCATTTATAACGGTAGGTTGATAAAACAGTATACGGTTATATAAAAATCCAAAGGGATTTAAAGCTTGCGCTTGCACACTATGCTGTACATATTATAGCATAGAGAATTTTCTCAAATTAGAAATATGCTCATGGGTTTTTTGAATTCTTCTCCTCGCCTTTATTTCCAAGCTTTAACCCTTAATTCGACAAAATAAGGGATGATCGTGTGTTTTAGCCTAATTGGCACTCAATAGTGTTAATATTTATGGATCGGAATGAAATACAAAAAGAGGGTTCGAATTAAGGGTTAAAGATACAAATAATAGTTGATTCTGACGTATGTAACTCAAAGGTTAATGAAGTAATTAACTCTAATATTAAAAAGAATGTTCTTAATGAAAACTTTTGTAAGATTTATGAATTTTCTGTAATTATCAGGAACTTCAAGAACGTTCTGCTACGAGATAGATACCTACATAATATGCAATGCATATCTAGATACCTCGTGTACGGACACGAGAACTAAATGGTTCCTCGATAACAGCATTAAGTTTCGTTATTTTTCACATAGCTTTCAATAAGTAATTAAATTTCATCATCATCACATATTTGCTTTGTATTCTCGCGTTTAGAACGACAAACACCTAAAGTCGGGCCGTATTAAGACTTCCAAACAATCATTTGTTTGTTGTTGTTGTAATAAATGTTGTGTCATTTGTTATCAACTTCAAACCATAAAAATCGTCAGTTTTCACATGGTTGACTGTTAATTTGCTTATAATGCTTATAATTTGCCTGAGTAAATGTGGTACAACTTTACATATCTTATAAGATATTTTTACATTTTTTTCTGGTGCTACTTAGCTAAACTGTTGAAAAAACGGACCAATTTATTTTTCATCACGAACTTCGTATCGAATGAATTGTGGAATGTATTTTTAATATTAGCAACATTTATTATTTCATTGTTTAATCTTAACTTCTCTAGCAATTATAATTATGATCTTACTTCGCGTCACCCCAAGGAGCCCAATTCTTTCTTTAACAGCATTTATGATGCCTATTTACATCTTAAAATGAAAACTAGTTGTTTTATTAATCGCAGTCTTAACGGAACCTAATAAATTAATAATGTAGGCATCATCATAAAAAAGAACAGGAAGGGTTTGTCTTTTTGTGCGTTATCTGCTCTCAGAAAATCCCGGCGTACCTATTATTGTGCGCTCTTTAACAAACTGCATTCGAAATTAAAATTTTTCATTCCGCCCCGCCCCTCTCTGTCCTCGGTCCTGGCCGGGCCGATTCGATGTCGCATCGGAAGTCGATTCTTACGACTACGAGTCACTCTTACGTCTCATGTTATTACTAGGGCATGCGATCCCGGGATTGAATCCCGGAATGTGTGCAATCCCGGGATGTTATAATGTCAAATCTCGTGATTGCATACAAATGAATCCCGGGATTGCATGCACTAGTTACTACCTACCTAAAAACCGGCCAAGTGCGAGTCGGCTGGCAAAGCTGCCTATTTCAATTAATTTATCATCTTATCATCATCATCAGCCTATGATAGTCCACAACTGGACGTAGGCCTCTCCTACTAACTATGCGTATAGATAGACGCATTAGGAGGTAACTGCCCATAATCGCCACGCTGGGCAAGCGGATTGGCGATCGATATCAATAAATATCATCTTATATAAGGAATGTTCTAAGATCAAGTGATAAATGGATTAGTTGATTAGCTCTGTAAACTGGTAGCTCTAGGTATTTTAAGCTCATGTAACCATAATTATTTATTTTTTGGTCATCACATTGAGCGCCCGGGAACTCCCGAAGGGAGTTCTCTGTGGGAGGTCCATTTTCGCTACAAAGCGGAAAAATCACGGGATCGGCTACGAGCGTAGCGCGTAGCACTCGTTGGCAATGAAAGTGTTAACTGAGTGTACGTTACGTCAATGTATATTTTTAACGTATTTTCTTATGTAAGCACAAACAATCCTAAATAAATTTTAGTAAAAACTCTTAATTCCCGTAACACAAAGTGTGACCATCCATGATTAAAAAAAAACCGCCAGAAGTGTAAGTAAAATCTCAGTTGTTACACTTTATTTAGTTTTAAATATATTTTAATGATTATTTGTACCGTTTAATAAATTTCTTTATTTACTAGATATAATATTCAAGCAATATTTAATGGTACGTAGTAGGCGGCCGCAGCGAGATCACTTTTGATTATATTCCTCCCGCCGCAACGTAATTGGGATATTTTGTTGGGCAACAATAGGCTGCACATTCATTCGTTTTACCCATTATAATTTCTCTTTTCTCTGTGCGTATTGTAAAACATTTTGTCATATCTGGCTTTTTAATAGAATAAAGAAGATAATGATATTGCTAGGAATTTTATTTTCCGTGTATGAGTATTTATTATACCTAATACTACTAGGGGCTCTGTGAGTTGAAGACTATTTAATTTATTTTACCAGTCTTCTTGACTAGAAAAATAATAAATCACAAATTTTGTCAAACAACCGGTACTTTTGTATTAGTACAAAACAGTGACACGGTAATATAATTTTATATGACTATATATTATAGTGAGAGAAGGAAATCGTAATCCACTCTACAGTCTATCTACACACTCGTTTGTGTTGTTGCCATGACGCTAACAAGTATGCAAGCGCGAAAGTGTGACATATCACGAAATCACGATATTATGTTTATGATATATGATAAAACATTTTTTTCATAATCTATACAAAACAAAATGATTTAACAGTAAAAAAACCGGCGAAGAGCATGTCGGGTCATGCTCAGTGTAGGTTTCCGTAGTTATTCAAAAACGGCTGGGTCGATTATGTTCGAAATAGTTTTAAAGTATTCTATGCTTAATATTCATAAATTTCATAATTTTTGTTCACATGTTTTGGACCCACGAATTAAAAGTTCGAATATCACTTTTTTTTTCTTCTGGAGCAGTTATCTCCGAAAATATTGACTATAGAAAAAAACTTTCTTTTGGGACCCTTATTTTTTAGAACACCTATTCAAAGATACACCACACTAATGCAGTAAAATAAATAAATCATATTACTTTACGTGTAGGGTAGGTATCCTAAGATTTTTTTCTTTTATATTGCATATTCTATCACTTTCTTTTTTATACCACTTTGTCGACGTAATTAATTATACCTGTACCAAATTGCACTAGTACTAACGGCTACTGAGCTATGCTGTGGACAGACAGACAGACGAACCTTTAAGGGTTTTTAGTTTACTACGGAACCCTAAAACATGGCATAGATAGGTATTTAGAACTAGAAAAAAAACCTACCTATTTAAACCGTATGCGAGCTTAATGCCTGCCAACGAGAAAAAACTATAACCACGTGTATTACCAGTGACACTGTTTATCAGACGAGGTGCGTGTCGCGACTCCGCAAGTAATCAGTCTTGCACCTTTACGCCGATATAGAACATGTGGAAATGTCACTATAGGTACGGTCGAGGAAATTGAATGTTTACCAGTTTATGGCTCATTTTACATTGCACGTGAAATACAACACAACCAAATTAACTTGAACCGCAAAGTGCTAAACATTCAATTTCCTCGACTGTACATTATCAAACCGCGATTAGAATGGGATTCGAAAGTACTGTTGACACAACAGTGTATAAGTCAATCTGGGATAAATTCCTAGTTATATATATTCATATTGGATGGTTGTGATTTTGCAAATTTTTTAAAGTTGTATAAATTCAATCGGAAAAAGAAATAAGCTCAGTAAACGTACTGGAAACCTATTATACTAAATTTAAAAAATATAGACAAGACGCCTTTAAAAAATCTTACCTAACCATTGTCATCGTAGTAGGTACCACAGTAGAAATGTTTAATATCACATGGAAGCGATCACTAGGTATGTTATTCTATTCCCATACAGTTATGATTATTATTATTAAAAGTGTTTTAATGTCCAATTTTCACCCTGGCTAGATACCCTGTTCCTTAAAAATGTACCATTACAAGTACCAACTACAATTTAAGTAAGAACTAACAAGTATAATCCTGGCCTTATGGCGACATTTTTCGTCATAGTCGCACTCAAGCTTGCTACAACAAGCTACGACGTAGCACTTCGTAGCTGCTTTTCATAATCATTATAATTATGTAAGTTTCCATGGCTGTGCTGTGCAGCGGCTGTGACATAGACACGTCCCTCTTTTACTAACATACTTAGTAAAGGACGGGAAGTCTATCTCGCGGCGACATACTGTCGCGCCAATCATGAGCTACGCTTATTGAGGGCACGTGAACCACAAAGTGTTGACTCCCTCTCGTACTTGTAAATTCGAACGTAAGTGTGACAGGGACGCAACTCGTCAATCGTGGTTTGCAATAGGCCTTTTATACTTAGTTCTGATCTTCCAATGTAACTGTCGTTAGGTTTGACTCAATTCCCAAAGTATTATACCGCGCTCGCACTTGTCTTATTTATGGGAGAGATGGCGATGCGCATCGATTAACCCCCTTATTCATAAACGTCTGCTAATTTAGCAAGCCGCTAAGTAATGATTGTCCCTTTCGCTCTTACCAATATGTTCACAAAAGTAGAAAGGACAAACAATACTTAGCGGCTTGTTAAGTTAGGATGCGTTTATGAATAAGAGGGTAAAAACTAACGTAACCAATACTCATATTAAAATATTATCTAACCGGTTACTCACGTATTTAACTCCCCGACTCCCCGGATCGGAACCCGGTTCGCTAATATTTTAATATGTTTGAGTCTCACGTTAGTTATAATTCTAATCAATACTCTTCGGCTTTTCCAGCGAACTCTACGCCAACGTCATCAAGCAGGTGACGTCTCGCCTTGTAGTGCATTAGTTGATGACGTCACTAACGAGCTCCTCAGCCACAATGCCTCCATTGTCACGTGTGGTAATTCCTATAAAAGATTGAAGCCACCATTTAGACGAGGTGTAATGAGAAAGCTGTTGTTTGTAATTACTGCCGGGAAGGTGGGAATGACACCCTCGCTATTCAGAGTACTCATTTGCTTTATACGTGACAGTTTTTATAAGGAGAATATCACTTAAGGTAATTTTCAGTGACAGCTAAGAGCGGTGAAAAAGGCGTTACATCGTCTGTCGATATCTAGCCAAATATATCGTCGTCTTACAAGCAAGAATCACTGTAGAGAAACTGTCACTACTCTTAGCAACCTCTTATGTGAGTATTGAAAGTTTTATTTCAAGTATAGGTATCGGCACGAGAGTTGAGGCCACGCACACATCAACATGTCATGTAAACACACGGGGAATTTGAAATTAGTGTTCTTTTTGCGTACTGACAGCAAACCCAATTGCAACTGTAAGATTGAACAAAAAGTTTGTTCAAGGGATTTACTTCAATATTTTGACGCAAGTCATTCATTCATTCACTGCATTTTTGCAATTAGTACTTACTTCATTTGGGTGTGTGTGTAATCATTCAAGGGTGTATGCGAAGTCCCCAACAAGCACTGGGCCAGCGTTGGAACCACGCAAAGTAGGCACGTTTGATGTCGAGTTGCGGAAAAATGCCCAGAATACAACAACAAAAACAATCATTCATCTCAACTCTCGTAACAATACCTATAAGTATTTGTAATGTTAATAGGGTCATTGTCAGTCGGAAAAACAAAATATTATTATTATTACATAGGGGCACCTTGTTGTACCAGTAATTATTTTACCGCAAAATTAGTAAACGAACTCCTTAACTTTATGTAATTCCACCGGAAACATAATAAACTAAATCTAACAATGACCCAATTAGTGACTTATGATTGTCAACTTGACGATAGTAAAGGTATAGTATTTTAAATCTGTTTTTTGTTTGTATTAGTCAATAACTTATATTTTAGTACACCATGATTATTTACATAAAAAAGGGTTTGAGAAATTCCAAAAACATTATGGGTTCTATGAGACGTCTTTAGTTCTGATAGTTATCAGTTCCTATCTGTCACTATGCAGTTCTTAGAAACCGAGAAAAATACTTTATTTTTATTTTTTCATATAAAATTTATAGAAAACGGCCTTAAAATATCATCAAGAACAGGTATGTTAAAAGCTTTTCGATGAAATCATTAAACTCAACTAAAATTAACGGCGACACATATGTATAATAAATAACATAACTCTTTTTCTTCTGCTTATTTTTTCAGTGGTTCACTCTTACCCACCCACATCCGGGTTGGGTTACAGTGAAAACTCTTTCGTGTAACATCCCTCTTATTTATTCATTTCAGCTTTATTCAGCATAGCTGGATATACAGTATATAATCTACGTTGTAATAAGATGTCCAGAAATTTTTAAGTAAAAATAACACCAGTATAACTTTTGTAAAAAAAGTGATCCACTGTACACCATTCTCTCCTATATTATATCATATTATTCCATTATTTTTTATATCAAATAATAATTATAGAAGAGGCAACCAATGAAAAGGCTAAAAAGAATAAAGAATAAAATTACAGAAAGAGTTTTTGTAAGGCCCATTATCTGAAGTTAAGTAGGTAAGTATTGAAAACGGTTGAAGGTATAAATATAATGGTCATGTAAACTACCTACTTAAATACATGCATTATAAATTTCTTACTAAAATTTGAATTGAATATTTGTAAAAAAGTAAAGCAGAGTAACATCCGCTTTCAAAGTAGAGTACACTCCCCGTCCAGTTATACGGAAAGCGAATAAATGTCGATGAAAGAATGAAATATATTACGTAAATGTGTTTCTTTTGTGCCGTTTGAGAGTATATTTAACTGTTCCGCCGGTACCGGACTTTTCATTTGCTCCCCCCCCCCCCCCACCCCCTATAAAATTATATGGAACAATCCACGTGCGCTGCCGGCGGCTCTCAAACTTTTGCACCTTAGTGTTCTGTGCTTTGAATGGTGAAAAAGTTTAGTTGTCGAAATAGAAGACTGTGTTTTTTATACATGTAAATGAAGAAGTATTTACTATCTTCATTCACCTATCTTGAGTTTGGACATATTTATCTTTGGCTGTTGACACTTGACAAGTCTAATGCCAAATAAAACTACATTGGTAAAAAGTGCATTATAATGGATAAAGATTTTAGATATTAGATTAATAATTAAAGATTGTTAGTTGGAGGAATAATAGCTTTAATGTTGTTTCTCTGTTTTAGGTAAGTGTTATAATATTTAGTTCATTTCAACTGTACCTAATGTAAAATGTGTTGCGCATTATTTTTAATAAAAACTATTCTCTGTTTTAGAGCAACACCATTCTTTTATTTCTCATCGTGTGTAACGCACATTATAAAACAACATTCTCAGCTATTTACTGGCGAAGATGGAGAAGTTGAAGTTTGAGTTTGTGGTAAAGGCAGCAAGTGACGACCCAAAGTCTAGTGTCATTTGTGTAACCTCTATAACGGATGTTGAAAAATGTGTCTTTGCCATCCCTGAACAATACCAACCAGTCAAATATCATGAAACAATTGTGGGAACGGAAATTTTCAAGAAAGTAAGAAATTCATTGCGAAAGAGACATGATAAGAGGCAGGTGTGGATTTCATTGACATCAGATATAACTGGGTGCTATATGGATGAAGATGGCAACATGCAGTTTAAGGAGTACTTGTTGGAGGAAATTGCACCGAAGACTCAGGAACTGACTGCAGCGGCTGGAATATCGGAGGAAGCATTATCAAGGATTCTTGAAAATTTTGCTGAAAGTAAAGGTGACAAGTCTAAAACTAATAATATGAAAAATTTAAAAGAAAAGTTTGTTATAGAAAAATTCTCAAGGAAAATGTCAAATGTAACACAGTGGATTTCAACTTTTGAAGCTGAATGTGCACGTTTAGGAATAGAAGAAGATACAAAACGGATTGAAGCTCTTAGGTTATTTTTAGATGACTCGTGTCAAGACTGGTATAGTGCCATGATAATAAAGCATACAGTTGAGTCGGAATGGTCGCTGTGGCGTAAAAATTTTTGTGAAACTTATGCGGACAAGAGTTGGTCACCAATCAGGTATGCCTTATTGTATAAGTATAGACAGGGCTCATTGTTAGAATATGCTTTGAAAAAGGAAAGACTTTTGTTAGAGATGAATAAGAATATTGATAAAGTGACTTTGATTGATCTCATCGCTGTAGGTTTGCCAAATTTCATAGCAGATAAGATTGATAGGGATACATTAAAAGAGACTCAGGATTTATTCAGTAGCATAAGGGGTTTGGAGCATTTAGTAGACAAAAAAATTTGGGAAAGAAAAATTGCTAGTTCAGAAAAAAAAGATAGTTTTGATAATAAAGTGAAGGACAAAAGTCTAAAAGAACCATGTAGATTATGTGAAAAAGAAAACAGGGGAATGAGATACCATCCAGAGCCTCTATGCTGGTTTAGAAATAGAAATGGTCAATTAAAGCCAGCCAATGTCCGGACTGTTAACAACTCCACATTGGAGACCGAGTTGAATGAGATTGATCCAAAAAACTAGACATTCCGCCATTGATTAATATTGATTTGTTAATAAATGACACCTTAAAAGTATTAGGAACATATGATTCAGGTTCTAATGTGTCTTTGATAAACAAAAGATTATTGTCTTTAAAAAATAACACTAAGAATGTTGGTGTAAGCAGTGCAGGTTTAAAGACGATCAATGGCGTTAGAAAATCATCAGGAATGATAACGGTAAAGTTAAAAATATTTGATATTGAAAAAACTGTAAGTGTTTTTGTAGTAGATAAAGAAAACTTTGATTCTGATTTTTTAGTTGGCTTAGATTGCATACGAGATTTCAAATTGTGTCAAAATGAAAACTTAGAGATTACGCAATGTATTCCCAATAAGAAAGAACAAGATGCTAAAATTATTCCCGGCTTAACGGGTAGCAAACTTGAAGGGAAAAGAAGGTGCAGGGAGGATAATAATTCATGTAATTCAAATAAAAATGAAAATGAAAATAACTGTGAGTGTCGAATAAATTTTAATGAACACATTGCGATTGATAATTTTGAAGTTTCAGTTAATCACTTGGATTTACAACAACAGACCGAAATAAACAAATTAATAAGCAAATATACATCACTTTTTGCTAAGGACAAGTATGATGTGGGTTCTGTGAAGGATTATGAGGCGCGTATAGATTTGTTAGTAGACAAGTATTGTAGCAAACGGCCTTACAGATGTACCATGGAGGATAGGAAAGAAATAGAACAGCAGGTATCTAATTTATTAGAGAAAAACATGATTGAGGAGTCTTATAGCCCTTTCGCAGCCCCAGTAACACTCGCGTACAAAAAAGAAGAAGGGAGAAAATCAAGATTATGTGTAGATTTCCGTGATTTAAATAAAATTGTTGTCCCACAATCGCAGCCCTTTCCGCTAGTTGAAGATTTAATGGTAAAAACTAGAAATTGCAAGTATTTTTCTACCTTAGATATAAATTCAGCGTTTTGGTCGATCCCATTGAGAATTGAGGATAGGAGAAAAGTTGCTTTTGTTACGCAAGAGGGCCATTTTCAGTGGACATGTTTACCGTTCGGATTAAAGACCTCGCCTGCAATTTTTCAGAGGATATTGAGTAGCATTATTAGGAAAAACGGATTGTCAGACTTCACGGTGAATTATATTGATGATATTTTGGTATTTTCAGAGACATTTGAAGATCACTTAAAACACCTATCATTATTATTAGAATCAATTGCTAAAGAGGGTTTTAGGCTTAAATTTTCAAAGTGTACATTTGCTCAAGATTCAGTCAAATATTTGGGTCACATAATAAAGAATAACACAATTACTCCATTAAAAGATAACCTAATTGCAATAAAAGATTTCCCTGAACCAAAAACACAAAAAAACGTTAGACAATTCTTAGGTAAAATAAATTTTTATGGAAAATATATACCCAATATTTCAGTGATATTAGATCCTCTACATAATTTATTAAGAAAGGGACAGAAGTTTTGTTGGACTGATAAATGTCAAGAATCATTTAATTTAGTAAAGAGATTGCTTTGTCTTAAACCTATTTTAGCGATATTCGACCCTAAGTTACCTATACACATTTATACAGACGCGAGTATACAGGGCTTAGGTGCAATTTTAAAACAACCGCAAAATAATGGGGAGGAGAAACCGTGTGCTTACTTTTCCAGAAAATTAAGTGATGCCCAGAAAAAGAAAAAGGCCATATATCTTGAGTGTTTAGCAATAAAAGAGGCCGTAAAATATTGGCAACATTGGCTAATAGGCAAAAAGTTTACAGTTTTCTCGGATCACAAACCTCTGGAAAAGATGAACATAAAAGCTAGGACAGACGAAGAATTAGGAGACCTCACGTATTACCTATCACAATATAATTTTGAAGTCATATATTCCCCGGGGAAATATAATTTGGAGGCAGATTGTTTAAGTAGAAATCCTGTGTTAGAGCCTGGTGATTATCAAGACGAAAAATTAAAATGTGTTAACTTTGTCAAACTAAAAGATTTAGAAAAGGACCAGAAAACTAATGATTTTATTAAGAGAAATGAAAATAATCTGAAATTAAAAGGCACTCTATATTATAAAAAGATTGGAAAAAAATATAAAGAATTAAGCAGAAAAATTATAAAAATAACGCACGATTTTTACTGTCATTTAGGGCCACAACAATTGGAAAATAAGATAAAACCGTTTTATACCGCAGAGAATCTAGTAAGTAATATTAAAGAGATTTGTAACAACTGTGAAACTTGCATAAAGAACAAATCAAGAGTAAAATGTAAAGTCGGATTGATGTCTCATTTAGGCCCAGCAACTTATCCATTTGAAATTATGTCTATTGACACCATTGGTGGGTTTGGTGGTTCAAGGTCTACAAAAACTTATTTACATTTACTTGTGGACCATTTTACTAGATACGCCTATATTTTAACCTCTAAAACCCAAAGTTCTGGTGACTTTATAAAACTAGTTAAGAAGGTTGCACAAGAAAATAGAATTGGTATGATTTTGACTGATCAGTATCCGGGTATAAACTCAAAGGAATTTAAAAATTATCTAGATAAAGAAAACATACCTATTATATTTACCGCGGTTAATGCCCCTTTTTCGAACGGTTTGAATGAACGATTGAATCAAACGTTAGTGAATAAGATACGTTGTAAAATAAATGAGCGAAACAATAAATTAGCGTGGACAACCATTGCGCACGAATGTACGGAACGGTATAACGAGACGGAACACACCGTGACAGGGTTTTCCCCTAAATATTTATTAGAAGGGAAACTAATCGACATACTACCGGATGAGTTAAAAATTAAAAAAACGTTCAATGAGTTGTTGCAAGATAGGAAGATCGCATTAGAAAATACTATAAAATCGCACAATTGTAACAAAAAACGATTCGACAAGAATAGGCAAATATGCGATATAAGTGTCGGTGACTCAGTGTACGTGGAAAATGGTAATCGCTTAAATAGGAAAAAGTTAAATGAATTAAAAATTGGCCCATATAAAGTTATAGAAAAAATTTCCAATTCAATTTATAGGATAGATACAGGCCACAAAAAATCAGAATCAAACCTTTTCCATATAACTAAACTGGTTCCTGTTGGGTATATTCCCTGATATGGATGTTTATATTGTTTATAAATAAACTTGATCTAGGGGGGGAGATGTAAATGAAGAAGTATTTACTATCTTCATTCACCTATCTTGAGTTTGGACATATTTATCTTTGGCTGTTGACACTTGACAAGTCTAATGCCAAATAAAACTACATTGGTAAAAAGTGCATTATAATGGATAAAGATTTTAGATATTAGATTAATAATTAAAGATTGTTAGTTGGAGGAATAATAGCTTTAATGTTGTTTCTCTGTTTTAGGTAAGTGTTATAATATTTAGTTCATTTCAACTGTACCTAATGTAAAATGTGTTGCGCATTATTTTTAATAAAAACTATTCTCTGTTTTAGAGCAACACCGTTCTTTTATTTCTCATCGTGTGTAACGCACATTATATACATATATTATTTGAGACCTAGTTGGTAGATACCCTGCGACAAAACCAGAAGTACCGTGTTCGAATCTTGGTAAATACACAGCAGTCTCTTAGCGTCTTTATCTATATATATTTATTACTTAGGCATATATTTTATGCATTTAAGTAGATTTATCGTCCCCTATCCAAGCCTAAATTGAGCTTATTAGACCGAATTGTGTAAAATTGTCCCACGGTATTTATTGTATATTTTATCACGGCATTAGATTCGAAAATAAAAATGGTTTCTCGAGCATTAAAGGTTAGGTTGGTTACAAAGTTGCATACCCACTTTATGCCTGAATGCATACATGAATTCGGTTCGTTATTTTGCAGCTAATACTACTTACCTATGTGAAAAAAACTATTGTAACAAAGGAACAAGTAGTTCGTATTAACTTACAATTCGACAGGTTAAATTTAACGGAAATTGAGACTGATACTTCGTACTGAACTTTATTCGTATTTCGTATTTCCTCTATTTTCTAAATAATTTAATTTTGGTATCAGCGGGTTCGAATCTCGTGACAACCAGAGTCTTTCGCAGTTGATTTTTTTCTATGGTAAGCACATATGTTAAAACATTGTGCGATTATCTTGTAGGTGATGTTTTTATCGACGCCAAAATGTTGACAACCGCTGCCATCGACTGCGCACTCGGTAAAAATTACAAAATGAAAATTGCGGCCCGGCGCCGCTGAATACGTTAATATCGAATATTCAATACGTTTATATCAAAATATTGAATACATTTACGGAATATTGGATGAGTAGGTACTCTAAACGCGAGGCGAACGATTCCAAATACACGAGAGATTTGTTCGAAATGAGATATTCGCATTATTTGATATCTCATAATATTTTATTTTCAAAAGATGCTTAACTTATTTAAAAGAAGATGAACGCTAGGTTCAATAATTGCATTAAATCAGCAATAAATGCATGCATTCTGTCAGTTGTCCACAAAACTCGCCATTACTCACAGCCATAGTCTATAATAAGTAAAACTAAGCTATTTATTTTAGCAACTTAACCCTTAAATGGACAGAAATACTCAAAATTGAACTCTTGCCACTTTGACGTAATGTTGTAGCATGGCTGGTGAGAAACATACCTATATTATACCCTGTGCCTTATTAAGGGTTATACTTACACTTTTTTAATACAAGTAATTTATAAATATTAGATGTCATATACCAACGGTCGGTCTTAAGGTGACCTGTGAGGACATTAGGTGATCTTGGTCGTTTTTCTTTGGTATATGACATCTAATATTTATAATTTATATAGTATTAAGTAGTGTGACTACTGGAGAAAAATAAAAAGTACAAATCAAAATATTTAGTTAATAAATAATTTGATTTTCGCAATACGTTCACAAGTAATTTATTTTGGTTACTGTGATTAAAAATTACTCGGGAAGGCATGAAAACCCCGACACTTTTCAAGTGTGGAAACACCTCATAGTTCATATAGTTGTTTATTGAATTAACAATTTACATTCTATCTGAACATTACATACCTACCTACATACTTTTTTAGGGTTCCGTAGCCAAAATGGCAAAAACGGAACCCTTATAGATTCGTCATGTCCGTCTGTCCGTCTGTCCGTCTGTCCGTCTGTCACAGCCGATTTACTCGGAAACTATAAATGCTACAGTAACGAAATTTGGTAAGAATATGTGTTGTATGAACCGCTACAGGATTATGATACTAAATTGTAAAAAAAACCATTGGCGTGGGGGCCCTCCATACATGTAACTGACAGATAGAAAAATTTTTTTTGTTGTATATAAGCGTGTGGGGTATTAATAGAAAGGTCTTTGAAAATGATATGAAGGTTTATAAATCTTCTTTTTATTTAAGCAAATCGTTTTCGAGATATCAGCTCTCTAAGTCTCAAAATGTGTCCCCCCCCCTCTATTTTTTAAACTACGCGATATAAAATTAAAAAAAAAAATACGTTATGCACATTAATAAACTCTATCAACGATTTTTGGTTTGATTAAATTATCTCCTATAGTTTTTGAGGTAGGTTGATGTATCTGTATATTTTTAATAATAAATTAATAATGGCACGGAACCCTTCGCGCGCGAGTCCGACTCGCACTTGGCAGGTTTTATATATTACGATTAGGTACACCTCATTGAATTTAAGTAGGTAATTACTGGCATTTTTGTGTATAAAGTCTGCCGAAATAACGTGATTTACGCTAAATGTCAGGGGTTTTTGAGTCTTTGTACTGCATGCCTAGCCAAGATACCATTTTGCAATCCTATACAATAAGCGATAAGTAATAAATGTATGAGACAGATCGAACGAAAAGTCACGTGACCATTCCATACATTATTATGGTCACTTGCCTTATCGCTTATCGTATACGATTGCAGAATGTCATGTTGCCTACGCCTGGGGGGCTATCATGATCTATTAAATGCGATTCAGTTAACACGTTCCATGTGCAGCTAAAATCGATAGTATCACCTCTCACGTGCAAATTCTCGCACAAAGTTTCAAGCATAACCTGGCAACAGTATTAAAAGTTCGCCAATACCCAATTTTATTAAATTGTCTCTTTTTACAGCTGATACGTGCGGGTTAGTTAACGTAGCTTAGCTCGTACGAGCAAATTTCAAGTTATCCCTATATTTAAATCGGGTCGTGCATCATATATGCTGCATTCACGTATCATCAATACCTTTAAATGCATCACATGTGATGCATGCACAGGGAAAGTCTTAAACTCATAAACTGAATCGCATTACAGATCGTGGTAGCCCCCCTCTGAGGCCCTACCGCGAACTCCAAACGAAGTATTACCTCCCTGTCATACTTAAGTACGAATTCACAAGTGCGAGAGACAACACTTCATTCCTGGTTCACGGTAAGCGTTCCGGTTTTGCGTATTTTGAAAAGGCAGCCCTACTATTGTGCAGTGCACACCGGCCGGTCGTTTTAATCAACTTGCATCGTGCACTCAATCAATTTGCGTATTCAATCATACCGAATCAATACTTGGTGATTTGCTCTCCGGCGTATCTGGCGTTATCTTTTGATGTGCCGATGGATTTCATAATGAACTGTGTGAAAGTAGAATATCGGCTGGGAGGCATTATTGGCTTGTCATATCGTAAAGTAATTGAATTTAAAGTATCGAGAATCATAATATAATCACCAATTTTCTCTTCCGATTTTTTTTAGGGTTCCGTAGCCAAAATGGCAAAAACGGAACCCTTATAGATTCGTCATGTCCGTCTGTCCGTCTGTCACAGCCGATTTACTCGGAAACTATAAATGCTACAGTAACGAAATTTGGTGAGGATATGTGTTGTATGAACCGCTATAGGATTATGATACTAAATTGTAAAAAAAAACCATTGGGATGGGGGCCCTCCATATATGTAACTGAGGGATAAAAAAACATTTTTTCTTGTATATCGTCGGTTGTAATATGAATTAATGTAACCACCAAAATGACGAAATTGAGTTAAGTATACCGTTCGACTGCAAATTTCCTGATCTATCGAACGGTGTATATAAAATGTTGATATCCAGAAAAAATGTCGAATAATTTAACAAAAACTTTGCCATTTTATTAGGCTTATACGTTTTTTATTAACGTATGTAAAGGTTTCAAAAAATCATAGACAATATTTTAACGTAAGTACGAATTTGTAAGTACAAAATATGTCCTTCCTAATGTACTCACCATATTTTTATAAATGCCAATAGCAATTCGGTTTCAATTTGTGAGTTACACTAAATTACGAAATCCACTATTGATGATTTTTATGAATTATTAACGTATCTCCAAATTTTTCTAAAAATATTTAACGTAAGCACCAGCCATTTCCTGAACTACCTACAACTGTGGTCGTAGTTAGTAATTGTGTGTCAAATAGACCTCTCAAAAATAAAACAAATAAGATAAACATAATTTCAATAGCATAATTAACTAAAAAGATACAACATACTTTATAAATGTCAAATTCGTTTTTAGGCTCTCCTAAAAATTGTCATTTGGTGGTTACATTAATTCATATTACAACTGACGATATAAGCGTGTGGGGTATTAATAGAAAGGTCTTTGAAAATGATATGAAGGTATATAAATCTCATTTTTATTTAAGCAAATCGTTTTCGAGGATCAGCTCTCAAAGTCTGGAAAATGTGTCCCCCCCTCTATTTTTTAAATTACGCGATATAAAATTCTAAAAAAATATATGTTATGCACATTAATAAACTCTATCAATGATTTTTGGTTTGATTAAATTATCTCCTATAGTTTTTGAGGAAGATTGATTTAACTGTATTTTTTAATAATAAATTAATAATGATACGGAACCCTTTGCGCTCGCACTGGGCCGGTTTTATTAAATGATGCAGAGGTGCACGGAGGTGTCGATCGAGTAACATTCATACAAATAAAATTAGTGAAATTGAGAACCTCCTCCTTTCCTTTTCTTGAATACAAATAAGCTTGTAATTTTCTTGTGTTCGGTGAAACAAACCACAATCGGACACAACATCTGACCAGTGCAGAACGTGCAAGAACTTATTGACTTACATTGTTGCATCTAAATCATTTAAACCTCATTGTCTTAATTCAAAAAAAAATCCTTTAAATATATGATTGTGAGATCATAACATCAATATATTTAATCTATTGTTGTTTATGTTCCAAAAGCGCTTGGTTAATATCATATTCAGGTCTTATTAAATAATATTCAAGATATTTTCTCTCCGTCATTCATAGCTGTGCCCTAATAAATCATTCTCAACCATTCCGATTCTTGTTCACTGACATCCAAATTACCCTTCGAAGCTATTGAAAGCCAACAAATCAAATCTGTGATTAAAACTAACACACCGCCCGTATAATGGTGTGTAATCACATCACGGCGCTCTATTCGGAAACAAGTGTTTAATGTCAATGTAGTAACATCGCAAACACATCGTAACACAGTTACAGATGTAACCCTTTATTCATAAATCGACGCTTATATAGGTATCGGCTTGCTAAGTTAGGAGACGTTTTTGAATACGGCAGGTAGTGTGTAATCCTTTTCCTTCGGCTTTACACAGAAACTACTGAATTCATAAAGCTGTCACAATTTGAACATCCATTGCAATGAAGCTAATTGAGACAGAAAGAAAAAATCGGGAGTTTTCGATTGAAATCAAAAGGTTTATTTACTATATACTTGTGAAACATTGTGTGTCATTTAACTGCTTTTACGTTAAGTAGTACAAATCTATATACAATTGAATCGATTTTATTGGCTGCCTAGTGTGGTTTAGTCGGATTTTTTTGTCAATTAATTCATTTGAGGTTTTTTCTACTCCTCGAGCTTTACATCTGTCACATTCTTTTAATAATTTCGGATACTTAACTTATCAATACCCTTGAAGCTCTTAGGTGTGAATGAAATGTATTGGTGTGAAGACTGACCTAATTAAGTATGGTGTGATCTCGATATTTTGAATAATTATGTTTAATCTTATAACGTCATCACTCATTAAACTATTCGCTAACACTGACTAGTAGGATAAGCACATGATTGGTTTAATCGAAGTTGGTGTGATTGGCAATTGAAAACGTATTTACGATCTGCAAAAAAAGCGGCATCAATACGTTTTCAATATAATTTTCACACGTCGCACGTGCACCGGAGAATAAGCGCACGGTTCCGTAAGAGTGCAATCCCATTAGCGAGTGAACCCTAAAATTTTAATCTGCGCCACAACGGGCCGATCGTGATTGCAGCGCATATGCATAGTCTTTGGGGATCGCTTAGCATGCACTGGCGGACAATATAAAGGTCAGGCGGCCCCTGTAGCTAACAATAAGTAGGACCCATTTTTTCGTGGGGAAATGATTTACGCGCGGCTCGGGTACTGCCCAGCGTGGGTAGCTAAGACGCCAATCGCTTCAATCGTTAATCATGAATGAAAGGCAACTAGCAGTCTTTGTCGCACTAATATGAAAGAGTGACAGAGAGAGGAAACAACGATAGGTACGCTAACTGAGCATTCGATATTGGCAACTTGGCTACGCACTCTGGGCGGTTATGATGTGCGACTCCTAGGGCTAATGATGTTCCTGGGCTATATACCCATTAAAATCCCACGGCCTGCCGCCAAGATGCTTAAGACGAGGTCACTGAAACGCCTTTCTTCTTCTTCTTCTTTTGATGCCATGCCGACGGGCTAACGGGCGTCGGTGGCCACCTTTGCAAAATCCTTTCTGTTCTTGGCCAGTTCCGTGAGTGTAGCCGTGTCTTTAATATTTGTCCACTTCTTTATGTTGTCGAGCCAGTTAGTCTTCCTTCTTCCCCTTCCTCTACCTCCCTCCATTTTTCCTTCTATTATGAGTCTTACATTTTTTAATAGCCCTTTTTAATAACAAACTCATTGACTGGGGAATGACTTCGTGATTGTGAGTTACGAGTATACTTTTCCACATTATTTATGATTTTTTTTCACAGCTTGGAATATGTTTATTGTTGGCATACAGTGAAAATGGTCACAATGCAATGTACCATACACATACCTACTTAGTAAAAAATAAGATAAAAATCGCGACATGGAAAAAGAACGGCCGTTCATTTGTCCCGCAGTGCACGCGCAGAATCGAGGGAGTAGAGTCGAATTGTTTTCATATTAATAGCATGTCGACAAAGGCAACAACTACACGCACCCTCGACTCACAGCCATTTAATCAGCCCGCGTCACTGCTGACGTTACGACTATTTGTTTTTCGCTGGTGCCATTTTTTGTCTTATTAAATATTAGTTTTGCTATAATATAGCAAATTGTATTATACAGTATAGAGCCTTGGCTCTACGAGGTGATACATACTGAACCACATTAATATTTAGATCATACTGAAAAGAACCACATTAATATTTAGATCATACTGAACAACCTTTACTATGGGGCCAAACTCGAATTAGCGAAAAAAAAAAATACTCTACGACGTGTTCATGATCACGCAATCAAAATGTATGAAACTGTCAAAATTTTTTTCGTGAATTCGGATTTGGCCCCATAATAAAAGTTGTTTAGTATGATCTAAATATTAATAGGTTTCTTTCTTGGCTCTACGAGGTGATACACACTGTATGTGTAGGTATAAAGTATGTGCATACTAGGCTAGTGACACACATTTCGATCCATAAAACAATTCTTTGACTTTCATGACGGACCAGTTATTCCAAACATCCCAAAACAAAGATATAATTATTAATATGATGTCTATTAAGAAGTGAGTAAGAATATAAGGCTAATAAAGGTTGTGTTACTACATACGAAAATGTATTCTTTGTAGCCAAATTAATCACCCTGTACCTACGCCAGGGTGATTAATGCGTAGCTAAATACTATTGTTTTTTTTAATTACGTTCTTGTTTCAAGTTCCTAGTTAAGTCGACCAAAATTAAATACCTACATTATGAGAATCAATTATTAACTTTTATGTAAAATTATAATCAGTAGTTTGGCAAAGGGTGTAATAACAATTGTGTTGTTTCGTAAGGACCCATTATTTATCGTATTCTGATTAGGGAGAAGTAGGTAATTTTTTTTTTCAACGGATCCTGTTTAAATATAATACGTTTCGAAAATGAAAGTATGAAAGCAATAACTAATTTATTTTTTATTACATCTTTCAATTTGCCGTTGCTGAAGCTTATTATTACCCATACCACATAAATAAATAAGTAGTTAATAGTACTAGGTATACGATCTACAGTTCGCCTTCCACTATTTAAGAAAGAAAATCATTTATTTCAAAAAACACAAGAAAAACTAATTAAGTAAACCAATTTTAATCAAAATTGAAACGACGCCAACGGTTATAGCCATTACTTTACTACAACCTCAGTTTTCATACCTATTTTGCAAATCAACTCACAACCATGCAATCCTCCGTCAAAACAAAAACAAGCCATAAAGCTCAATCTTCCCAAAAGAGTAAACTTGGTACTGCAAAGCAGAATCAAAATGGTTTACGCTACGTGCAGGTGCACCCCCATCCCCCCCTTGCTGTAGTTTCGTCGCGCCTGAAAATTAATTCCTCTACATAATCAGAACTTCCGCGCGCCGCCGTCCGTAGCTTCACTTCGGGGTTTTCGACGGCTGAAGTTTGGTGAAAGGCTTAAATAATTACTTTGTAGACATTGGCTGTGAAGCTTGTTAGGTTAAATTAAAACTGCATCTGAAATAAACAGTTAACAGAAGACTCATGTTAAAACTACACTTCGTTTAAACTAAATAAATCTTTCGGGCCCTAGCAGGTCATCAAGACATCGGCTACAATCGTTGGTGCCATACGATAAAGCAGGACAGCAGTATCACCTTCGTGTGTTTTGGATTTCTAAGATCAAACTGAGTGCGATGATAGCAATGTTGAGCTCGCGGCTTTGTTCCTTGAAAGTGGAAGAATATGGACGTGGATATAACCACAGTATACCCCTTTTGCAGTGGATTGGCGGGAAAGAAAACATTCTACCGCAAACACTGCCGGCTGCGACGGTCAAAGCCATCCCTCATGAGTGGACATGAAGACCCCGTCAGACCATACAGTAAAACTACACTGCTATTCATGGTATAGCCTCAAAGCCAGGATATAACAGAGAGCCTTCATAATCCTTTTCTATTTTTTATAGAGGTTATCCTCGCAGCTGCCACCTGAGGTTCGAATCGAATTCAGAGCTTCATTCAGGTCAGCGCCATTCTTATCCCTCAAGATTTAGGAAACCTGAAACCTTTACCTAAATCAGAAGCAACTGGGCTTGGAGAGATTGGTAATTAAAGTTCAGAGCATTTATAATGTAACTGTGATATTTAATGGGCTCGTTAATAGTTGAACGCATGACAAAAGGAACAATTTGCTTTTGTCATATTATAATAGTGTATGCTCAAAGTAAAATTAAAATTAATGATTGAATTTGGATTAGATTAGATTAATAGACAGCACGTCAATCATGATTCGCGGTAAAGGCTTTAAATATCTGTCTGCTGACTTTACAATTTTAAATAGAATCGAACTCCAACCTCCAGCGACTATCACCAACCGCCCCTCGGTCCCGCTGTACCGAAGACAAAAAGGCCCAACGTCATAATTAAAAAAATCTCGTGCCTGCAAAGAAAGGGGGGAAGTGGCGTAAAACGAAAGCAAGACGGATGGGGCGCCACAGAGCCCCGGCAAAGACAATGTCGCCAAAGGAGGCGCTTTAATCATAAATATATCAAGCGGAGACGGGTAAGGCACGTGTACATGGGGTACTCGTAAATGTGTTTAATGAGGACGAGGTAAGGGCTGTGTACATGCGACGTGTGATGTCTGGCCGGAAACAGGAGTTATTCAGCTGGCAAGCTGGCATTCTATGAATGTGTACCTATGTGTAAAATAAAGGTATATCATAGTCAAATCTATTCCGATTCGCTTTTACATGATTTTTAGATAAAACAATGTGTATAAATAAACAATGCTTCCGGGAGGTTTCGTGTTTATTAGATCTAGTTACGCTATAATACCTACACAGGAACTCTAGAGACTATACTCCTTTTGCGCTTTAAGTCATATATAGATAGGGTTTAAGTCATTTATAGGTAAAATCTAGGTTATAAGTAGTTCGAACTTACTTGTACTGAGTAGTACCTAATCTATTGTGTAAGTAGGTTCAGCAATGTGTATTTAATAATATAACCTAAATCATACTCAGCAAACTTTGTTTAAGACTCAAAGGACTTGAAATATCATTAGGACACTTTGTTGATTAAATACTTAGTTATGGATTTTCACAAACATTATCCACACAAATCACGCTCATTTCCCCATTATCATGCACATAACAGAGTTAAAAAAACCATTACATATCACAAAGCTTTTAATTTGCCCCAAGGATTAATAACGTATTCTCAATGGCTCCAGACGCTATATGCACACGAGGAAGTTAAAAGGGGTGTTAAAACAAAACGAATGAGCTCGGACAAAGGAAGGAAGCAGCGAGGACTCAGGCCTTTTGACAAAGCGCTGTGCCTAAACATTTGATTAATGCATGTCTACACTCTACGCTGGGTATTGTTTTACTTTAGAGATGACTCGATCGTCGTATGGTGCTAAATAGAATCCTTTATTTTATTTTCTTTATTGAAGAAACTAGCGACCCGCCCCGGTTTTGCACGGGTACTATACCTACATAAAAACCTTCCTCTTGAATTACTCCACCTATTAAAAAAAATCTCATCAAAATACGTCGCGTAGTTTTAAAGATTTAAGCGTACAAAGGGACATAGGGACAGAAAAAGTGACTTAATTTTATACTATGTTGGAGATATAAGAGAAGTAAGTGACACAGCAGTATATTACATTTTGAGACAAGAATTTATACAAGAATACACAAACTTCCGTAAATCTCACCATTTAAACATAAGTAAGCATTTACAGGAAACAGACTTCGATGGTAGTGTGACTCAACCTCGTATGACCAGGGTGTACCTACGACTAAACCTCCCTTATGAAATGTATGTATTTTGTACAGAAATATATTTTTATGACACAACCTCGTAAGCCTTTACAAGAGGTTGAGTCACACAGCCAGCGACTTGCATGTAAACAAACAACATCCAGTCTCCGTAGCCTAGTTGGTATTGACCCTGCCTACGAAGCTGGAGCTTCCGGGTTCGAATCCCGGCGAGGGCATTATTTGTGTATTTATTTATCACAAATGTTTGTTCCTTGGTCATGGCTGTCTATATATTTAAGTATCTGTATGTATCTATCTATTATATAAATCGTCGCCTGGTACCCACATCACAAGCCTTAATTGAGCTTACCGTGGGACTAGGTCTATTTGTGTAAGATGTCCCAATATATTTATTTATTTATTTATTCCACGAATACGTAACTATCGCGGTAACCAGCCTTAATTTATAATTGAGATTTGTGTATGATGTCCCAAGAAATAATTATTTTTATGATAAAGCATTAAGATGCCTAATATTTTATTGATATATGTCCACACTCTATGCTGCGTAGTCATTGTTTCAATTAACGAACGATGCATGATTGTTTTAAAGCTATCGATGGAGCTATAAATGCTATTAAGTAAACAGTAATCGAATACATGCATTCGTTTCACGAATTACATGGAGCTAAATACGTATTAGATTGATTACTTAGGTCTTTTGACAAAAGTTTAGGATGCCAAACATTTAAATGATGCGAGCAATGTGCTCTACGATAGATATCTACCTACATTATCTACTTTTTCTGTCCTCCGGCCGGCAAACAGCACTTGGCTGGCCGCTGCGCTAAACTGAGTTGCCGCTTGCCGGCTCCGTTGAGCAGAAAAATCATCAACACCTCGGCCGTTAAATGGGAAAGCCTCGGATCACATGTTTGTCGGCTTCGGCTTCGCCTCGGCTTACAATTAGGTACACGTCATCCCAGGCATTTCCTTATACATTCCTCATTTTCCACTTATACGGCCTTGGCGTGTAATCTACTATTTATCGTTCTTTATTTTTAAAGCGGTATCTACAATTTACATTCATAAAATAAATCTAATTAACCTAACCTATATCTAACAATAAGATTGGCCCTTGTGGACCTTGTGGTACTGTACCGAGGATGCTGGCGGCATTTCCTCGCTGTATCGCAACACTGATGCGTTGTGAGAGGAAGTCGCCAGATTATTACAAATGATCTTTGATGGACACTTTTTAAATAGGTAACCATAGGCCTAATAATGTACAGTGATGTGCAGAATTGCATGGACGATTTATGAATGAATTAATTCATAAACTGTCCATGCAATTTTGAACCCTAATGTACCTACGAGCTACGATTGTTACATAATTGAAGGGACCGCCGGAAAGAACATGTCTAGTCAATTCAAATTACAGAAGGAAAAACCACCTTACTTTTAACAGAATAAGGTGTGAATTTACCCTGATTTTTTTAAGCACTCTGGATATGTTTTTTCCGTGGAGCTTTTAATTATTTTCAAGAAACAAATATGTAACTTCCAGTTTCTTTAAAATAATCACTAAATAAAAAAAAGAGAACCGACTTCAACCAATTACTCCAATATCCCATTAAGTATCAGAACGCAACTTGATGCCAACGGGACCATTTGGTTATCCCCATTCGATTAAAAATAATGAACCTATTGAGAATACTGCGATTTTGCAAGAAACACCTTAAATCAACTTCACCAGATTCGCAAACCGTATCTTTGAGCGAGGCACAGCCCTAGGCAAACATTGTTAACCACAGGGTTGTCGCCATCAGCTAATTAGCAGTTGATCAGCGGAACAGCGTAGTTCGGAGCGCATTAGTCCGGCATTGTGGCGCCGGCAATGAGTAAACACTGTTAGCTAGGGTTGTAGCTTACAGCCCTTACAGGGTTTATCCTTGTAATACAGTATATTAACAGTATATTAAGGCTTTTATTGAAACCGAGGATTGAGATGCAGATTTTTAGCCAAACCGTGAGCATTATTTGATTAAAAATTCTAATTTTAAACGTAATTAATTTTCTAAGAAAAGTTCAGTGAGTTAGCAATGTACTTCAAAATGAATCGTTAATTAGCGCTTGACAATGACAGTTCACAGCCACTCGCAGTGTTCGACAACTATAGGCAGGACACGCGTTACATTGATCGTTCAAAGGAAATAAAATTAATTGTACAGTTAATTTTAAATATTTGTCAAATCTTAATACTTGAAAACCATTGCCAGTAATGTGTATTATTACCCTTTTTCGTAAAAGTCTAAATCAGGGTAACACACTGTATAAACATGGACAACTAAAGCGAGTTTAAAAATGCATCCAAAAACAATTGTGCAATTGAGCAGAGATGGGTAGGCAGCGCTTTTCTTAACACCACGCATAATAATATGTCGGCGCAACATCTTTGGCAAATGCAAACAGCCAATCAAAACTTTGGTGGACCAATCTCAATTATTTTTAAATGGCGGTTTAAGTTTATATAAGATAATATACAAATTCTTTATTGTCATTTATTGAAGTGGGGATGATACATGTCAACGATATTGACAGGACAGTTTTTTAACGGCCATTTAGTATGGCGGGCACCTTCCAGGATGCTTAGCACATGATTTGTATGTCTGAATGTCAGGGATGGATAGTCTATCTCGTGGCGACATATTTTCGCACAAATTCTGTGCTAAGCCTACAGGTTTTATATGTTCGTAGCTTGAAAGCTGTAATGTAGGTTATGTAGGTATGTACTCAAACAAGTAGGTCCAATGCAAACTAGGACAAGCGATAAAATAGGACGTTGTATCTTGAATTATGTACCGAGACCTTTATCAGAAGTACCTTATGAAAGTTTTTTTTCTATGTTTATCTAATGAGTTTGTTTAAATTATTTTCGGTATTGCACAGTGTTGTACCAGCGTGAAAATAATCAAATCAAACAAAAAACATTGGCGAACGAAACAAACGAACAATAAAAAAGTCTCCAAAAACTCAACTGCCAAAAATTTTGGCAACCCTGCCGTAGGTATGGGAGACAGGGGAGGCATTTTCCACCGGTTTGCGCCGCGTTTATAAATGCTATTTTAACGCGGAAAAAAAGATTAATTAACTAATTGAGCTTTCACGTGTTCTCTAGAGAGCTGCTTGCCTGGAGTTGCGAAGTTTGACTTTTTCGACGGGAATGTACGAGTATTAACTCAGGAGTAAAGTAGATTAAAAAAAATACTAGGGTTGGTATTTTTTAAATTTTGTTACACGTGATCGGATGCGTTTAACTTTTGTGATTGCTTTATTTTGTTTGCCGTTCTTATTGACTTTGTATTGCGTTGTTTTAGTTGACAAGTCTCTTTGGTTAATTTACTGGATATTTTAATATAACGTTAAGGTCTGAATAATTTATCAAATGTTCAATGTTCATGTGATACCACTGAAGTTAGCAAATAAATTATTTTAAGGTACTACGCTTTTAGAATCATAGGTAGTCAAAAAATATTTGCGATTAGGTAAAAAAAATATATTATCACACATCACATTTTGCCCATCGAGATGCATTTTATATCGTGTCAAGTTCGTATCATGTATCTGAATCAAATCGATATTTTTACATTTGGAACAGGCATTTTGTGATAAAGAAAACTCTAGAACATACAAGGGAATACAGAACGTACCTACCAGAATATAAATTGGGAAGATATAACAAATAGCCTAGTGCAACGTGCAACTATCCGCTGCTGAAACTTAAACAATATGACTGGAGCCTAATTACCATAGCGTGGCTGGGTAGGGTGACAATGCTGCGTTTCTACCAGAGACTACCAGAGACTGGTGATTATTTATTCAACATTACAATTTTCGAGGGTTAAATCTGAGGTCATATTGATGATCATTTACTATGGGTCCGACAACAAATTCGAGAAAAAATCTGACGTTCCATTCATTTCCGCCTACTAATTTATCAGCGGTTCTATGGAACATATTTTTTTTAACTCACGCTGATATTATATTACATATACAATAATAATAACTCCTATATTTCTTCTAAAAGTCACTGAATTCCGCAATAAACTTATCCTTTTATTTTCCGATAAAAATCTATGTAGCCTAGTCACCCTACAGGGTGGTGGGAGATGTTCATTAAAATGTTTGCAAAACTCGTTTAGCTCCGCGGACAACGGGACACTTGGGGCTTTTACTCTCATTATTAATATATGAAAACGTGTTTAAAATATTCGTATTTTCAAAGTAATTTACCTACAACTCCTTTATTTTTTTGCTAATTATTGTTATAGTGCGCAATATTTGAATTGATAAACCTAATTAAATTAATACACCTATAGACAAGTATATACGTATATTTCGAGGCTCTATTTCTCGATAACGGTTGTCAAAATGACGTTTAAGAAATTAACTCAATCGGCCGCAGCGGGGATAAAATATTTATAACCACTCACTTGCTTCATGTAGCTTTTGTTACATGTCATCACTCTTATTTTACATAGACATAGATCTATTGCAAAAATCAAAGCAAGTGAGTGGATAAGTAGATAGGTTAGATACCTATTTACTTATAAATATTTAAATCAGTAAATGGAAATATGAGTTCACAACTTAAACAAAACTTTTAGAAAAAACATGCAGGAACTCTTGTAATCAAAAATACGGTTATTGTTGGTATATATCTCAATTAACTTGTGCATTGGAATACGGAATTTCAAATGTGTGAATGTAAATTGTCGTGCCTATAATATAATATTTTATGCCTACTTACATTTTCGCTACGGCAATAGTTAACATCTCAATTAACCATACTTGCATCGGGTCGAACAGATCCGATGCCTTAGCGAAGGTGTTAAAATAATATTAAAGTCATAAGTCCGATCACCGGTATAACATCATGGTCACCCTACAAGCAGCAGGGAGATGTAATTCAGTGAAACGTTAGCGGAACTTGGTTAGGCGTGCACAATGGAAACTCGCCGCATTGAGGTAGCTGCCACAGTTTTCCACTTTTTATACCTATTTCATGATTCAGTTTAGGTCCAGGGAAAGGGACAGTGATATACGTCTCGTATAGCCTTGTCCCTTTCTCTCGACCTAAACTGCGCATTAGTACGTCATGGTAATCCCCCAGGGGGGTCCCACAATCTAATAATGCGATTCAGTTTAGGGCCTAATCCTAAATTTAATATTTTTTATAAGGGCATAACTCTCACGAAAGAACCTACATTTTCAGAAATGACACTTTACAGAGTCATGTATCCACTTTTGAAGTTTTAAGTTGTGTCACATGCGGGCAATCATGACTTCAGAAACGATTAATATTATTTTATTATTTAACAATAGCGACGTATGTGTATTAAATATATTTTGTCAAGTTCTTACCACTTTTCATCTACGTATATAGATATACGCCTCCCTTTGTTCATAAACATCCCCTAACTCATATATTTTTTGTCCATTTCAGTCTCATAGACACATCGAAGGGAACAAACAATAATATAGTCTTGCTAATGCTTATAGGCTAAGTTAAGAATCGTTTATGAATAAGAATAAATGACTGTATTTATAAAATAATTTTGTGTAATATGTACTTTAAAGTTGTTCATGTGAATCCACCTTTAGTTTAATAACGCTTTTTATTTTCTTTAGATTTTTCGATTTACTAACATTTTACATTCATGCATACAATTTTTATTAGTAAAACTAACTGTTACAGATTTGTATAGTTCCAAACGTAGATATATTCAAACTTATTAAAATATACAAACTAATCCGTATTTACTAGGTACAACACTAACGAGAAAATTAATTGCCAAGCGCCGTAATGAAGCCTCCGCGCTTTCAATATCTCATTAACGCTCAGCGGAAAATTAACCGCATTTATATAAAATGTATTTACAGACTCCATAACTTAATCTACACCTATCAAATACTACCCCCCGCGATACGATGCTCCTATTGGTTCAACCAACCAACCCTTGAAACTCTCAGCCAATCAAAATCATCCATTTGAGTGCTGAGGGGTGGAGCTTAGGGGGTTTTCACGAGAAGATTTTTACGAATTCGCACAGTCGAGAGCAGTTCATGACAGATAGAGCAGTTTAAAAAATCACGAACAGTTACGAAGGAAGTTTTAGGGCGCGAAAGTTTTAAAAGTTTACCCAATTTGGTTCCCATGCCTCACGACTTAAAAAAAAAACTTGTCTACGCGTTGAAATTTGAATTAGTTTTTTAAAAATGGCGGGTCCGTACCTGTCTCCGTTGCCAGGGGATTTGTTGACGGAGTATATGTTTGGGCGGCGTCGGCAGCGTCGGAACAGAACCACTTTTACGCCGCAGCAGTTGAGCGAATTGGAGTCGTTGTTCCAGAAAACACATTACCCTGATGTGTTCCTTAGAGAAGAGGTGGCGTTGAGGATCAGCCTGTCGGAGGCTAGGGTGCAGGTAGGTTATAACTTATACTTAACTTTTCATTTGAGTATGATTAATGCTGTTCCCAGTACTTCTCCCCAGGGCTCGGGTTTTTACTCCATACAAAATAACGGTTCGAATTTCGTTCTTTTTTGTTCTTCGGTATATCAATTCTTTGTTAATGGAGTAATTTAAAAATACGACGTTGGTAATTTCATAACATTTTGAGTACTACACAAAGAATATAAATAAAATAATAAATAATAAATAAATCTTTATTAACCACCATGGGAAATACAATTTTACAGGCATATCCGGTATGTCCCAAACTAGGCTGAGCTTAGGACACACTGAGTCCGTTAAAAAAAC
>JALPQI010014683.1:0-33748 GCA_025490895.1 Thaumatotibia leucotreta
CACTAATGTCCAATATATGTGAAAGGGGGTACTAATTTGGTTATATTTCTAAATAGCATTTATTTCAGCGGGTACAAGTCAATTTTTTTTTAAACTATTGATTTTAGCCATAAACCAATGACGGCATGTGAAAGACCGCATTGTATTTACTCAAAGTACATTTAAAGTTATTCTAATTCCTTAGCCATTTCGGCACAGTAATTTTGAATAATTTCGCCAATCGTTTTTTGGCTCTCCTGTAAAGTGGAAAATTTCGATTTATACCCCTTTTCACTAGGGTGCCAGACATATGTCGGTCGCATCTTTTAAAAGTAAGTTTAAGGTATTTTTATTAAATAAACAAAAGTGCACCTAAACAGCCGTGCGAATCCGTACCCTCAAACGCATACACACACACACTCACACACCCAACCACACACACACACACACACCCGCGTGCACGCTTACGAACGACAGCGCACACTAAAAGTACCATGTACATACATACCTGCCTTCATATGGGTTTATATATCTACATAGTTTTATTTTATCAAAATATAATGTTGTGTCCTTTATTATGTAAGTAATATTTATGATTGTAGAAATACTGTATCGACTTGTTTTGACGATGTTATATTAGATGATAGTGTCTTTAGTCCATATGGGCTTCACTGAAAATCAGCGTCACGTAGTGGATTTCACTGCGGGGCATCATGCTGAGTGAAGACCTTTTAGCGCAATTCACTGTACACATGTAAATTGTTGATTTAACCGAGCAAATATTGTTTTGTGCTAATAAACATTTCTTATTCTTATTCTACATATTAGTTAGGGCTTGTCCATTAATCACGTCATACGATTTTGGTATGTTTTAAGCCCCCCCAGCCCCCATGGTGATATTTGGTGATATTTTCAGGACCCCCCCTAGCCAATATCACGTGTATTTTTTTGCCAACTGAAGTAGTCCTTTTAATAACACTTGAATTTACGTACTTGTTTGCCAACTACGAGCTAAATGATCGCGAAGTTTTAAAACTTAGTATTTAAAAAGTATTTTATAAAAAAGTAAAGATTTTTTACTGGCTATAATGCTGTTCAGCAGATTCGAGAGTAACAAAAAATTACACGTGATTTGTCTGATGACCCCCCCCCTCCCCTATGGTGATAGTTGGTGATTTTTTCTTGATCCCCCCACCCCCCTATACAGTGTGACGTGATTAATGGACAAGCCCTTAAGCCGACAAACTCGAATAATAAATATCCAAAAAAAAACTATTGTAATTCCTCCCCTACACGTGAATACAATGTGGGGTATCCGTGAATAGGTATTTCAAAAAGAGTATAGGTTTTTTCCAAATTCACTATTTCGAAAAATATGAAAAATATCTTACATATTTGGCTTAAGGCATGCTAATAGATAATACTAACTATCCTGAACATAATTGGTCTAGCCAGTTTCGACCAACTACGGAACGCTAATACTGAGCATGGATCGACATGCACTTGGCCGGTTTTTTTCCTCATGCGTTATTTTTAGGGTTTCGTAGTAAACAAAAAACCCTTATAGTTTAGCCATGTCCGTCTGTCCGTCTGTCTATCCGCAGCATAGCTCAGTGGCCGTTAGTACTAGAATTTGGTATACATATTAATTATGCTAACAAAGTGGTAGAATAAAAACTTTGGTGGGCTGTGGGTTTAAAATAAAACCATTTCGAACGTAATCGGCCCAGCCGTTTTCGAATAACTACGGAACCCTATACTGAGCATGGCCCGACATGGTCTTGGCCGGTTTTTTGATATTGTATTCTCGCCATTTTCCGCAACTCGACATCTAACGTGCCTATTTTGCGTGATCCCAACGCTGGCCAAATATTTTGCTGCCGCAATATTATAATTACAAGGTTGTATGTTACATTTTTTCATAGTACCGTGAAACTAAGTAGTCAACATTGCCCGCTTTTTTCGGAAATCCTAAAATATCTCAAAAAAATATATGATTCCTTGAAGTTTTTTCTGCTCAGCATGTGCACTGTGATCGTACGAATCGGCTCACATGAAGAAATAATTTTTAGATCATCATTTAGATCAGGTTTTTGTAGTTTTAAGGTGCGTGCAAACCAAAAGAGCATTCGCTGTTCTATCCCTCGCTCTACGAAATCAACCAATCACGTTTTGTGTAACGATCGAATTTCGTAGAGTGGGAGGTTAGAATAGCGAATGTTCTTTTGGTCTGAATGCACCTATAGAAGGCGAGCAAAGTAATCTCGTTCTTGACCAACATTGCCCACCTCAATTTAGTGCTTAAAAATAGCTCGTATGACAATAATACTACAATCACAGAAGGTTTTTGGGCAATTCTACCATTTCATGTTTATAACTCAGGGATAAGTATAAACAATTTTGAGTAAATTGGTTGGGCAATGTTACCTACCCGTTTTCGCTCTTTTTCATACAAGGTCCACTAACGCAATTCGCAAATGCTAGGGTTGTCACTTTTAAGTAGATATCTTAACTAAAGACGTTTACTTTTGTTCAAAGTATTAATATACTAGTGAAGTAAAACAGTCCAAAATTTATTATTTGTTTTAATGCAATAATAATAAAACCGTTTTTTGAATGGGAATCAAGATAATATTATATTGATATAAATATCAGCCCACTAACGAAGCAGCAGACAACGAAACTGACAATTGAGAGTATAGTTATTGGTTCTGAACATTTTGTATACGTAAAATAAAATATCGGAGTTATGAAAACGTAATTTACTGAAAAAAACATTACCCTCCGCTATTTTCATAAAGTGGTAAAACTTGAAAGTGACAACTGTAGGCTATTTTTCATGATGTTTTCAATGTTCGTTTGCTAAAGTACTGGATAAAATTGCCCAAAGCCATAACTTATTTTCTGATTAGCTTTTTCCAATAAAACTACTATCAATGTAATCTACTGTTGTCATTTTATTACAGGTCATGGGTTTTTTTTTTCATTTAATACCACCCTGTTTTGAGAAATTTATGTCTATATTTTGCCAAGATTTTGCCCGCCAAATAACCAACCTCACTCAAGAAGCTCTAGCAAACAACTAGATGAAGATAGACGCAAAAGTCATACTTGGTATTGCTTCTCACATAATCTATTTTATACTAAAAATAGTTAGGCCGCCATAAGAATGTATTTTTTTTTCTATAATAACCAATTTATTTAAAATTCAAGTTTTGGGCAATGTTTCCCCTGGAGGCAAAGTGGGCTAATTTTACGGTAGTAATTCTATGTGTATTTAGCTATATTTTACTGAAACCTGTATCTTAATACCTATAGTCAACTAATAGTCTAAAATTCACGATATTACATGGTTCTATGTTGTGGTCATATAACTTACAAGGGCAATAAGGTTCTATGTTTGTTTGATTGATATTATTGTAAGTGGTTATTTTTTTTTTTTTCTAGCCTGTAGGGGTGTCCCACTGCTGGGCAAAGGCCTCTCCCTCAGATTTCCACAGCTTCCGGTTCGGTGCCAAGTCTGGCCAATTGCTGGCGAAGGCGTCCAAGTCGTCCCGCCATCTCCGCCTGGGCCTGCCTCGTCCCCGCCTAGTTTGCGGCATCCACTTGGTGGCTGTAATAGCCCACCTTTCTGGATGCATGCGGTAGACGTGACCGGCCCAATCCCACTTTAGCCTGGCAGTTTTCTCACCCACGTCAGCTATGCGTGTTTTGGAGCGCAGCGTAGTGGTTATATCATATATAAAATGTACTTTATAGTCATATACATTGAATTTAGGCTGTGTGGTGCGGCAGTAACAATATATTTGCCACCTACCAAGTTGGAGAACTTTTCCGATGGGTGTTATAAGAGTCGACTAAGGGACGGTACTACGCTGATCCAATTATTTGAGATGGAGGCAGGGCAGCAGCCTCATCATAATGGACACATTACTGCAATCACCAATCCGTTTGCCCAGCGTGGCTATTATGGGCATTATGTCATTTATGTCCTACCTAATGTACCCATACGCATAAATAAAATAATAGAAGAGGCCCACGTCAAGACCACTGTTACTGTATTAGACTGTTGATGTGATATTGAATTTGATAAGAAGGTATCCTTTTACCATTAAAGTGTATTTATCTCATAAAATCATCTATAGGTACTCCTATCCATCAGTATAAGCATAACAATCTTATTATAACATCGATCGACCGATCTTTTTATTAGAGAAACGTTGCCTGCATGCATCGTGTCACTTATATAATGGTGTTTCATATTCATACTTAATCGCTCAAATCAAACTAATGAGGTGCCGTGTTCTACAGCCTTAGATACCATGGACCCTTTGATATTAAGACACCTGAATGGATGCCTTGGTATACCAGCATAGAAGAAAGTGGAAGATGCCATGCCAGAGGACCTAACCCGCGTATGTGCCAGCCATCCTGGAACCCTTTGATATAGCAAGAATCCTTTTCCCTTTGAGATAGCAGTGATGAGTATTTGTTGCGTTGCAACCTCAGTGCGCAAAAGTACTCGTTATCATCAGATCAGCTGCGGTCATATACTCATATGCTGACTCCAGCGGCAGCGGTGAAACGCTGGAATGTGGAAGACCAAGCTAACCACGAATAAATAAATATTAATATATATAGTCTTTTTCCTTTTTTAGTTTTAGCACGCCAACCCAGTTAACTCTATCAAAGATTTCGATTCTGGACCGTGTACGTGTTTCACTTAGTCGATTTGACCAAACTTTGATTCGAAATATAACGCTTATTTTCGAATAGTCATGTCAAATCTCCATAGTACTTTAGCACTACATACATATATATATATGTATTATATGTATATGTATATATATATATATCTGAGAGAAATCGTTATTCTTCGAATAAAAGTTTGGTGAAACGCAGCCTTAGTTTTATTTTCAGTGACGTCTCAATTGTTTTTTCTTAAAATCTTGAATTGGTCCCGATCTGTCTTTGTCACCCATTCTTGATTCGTCATTTTAACTGGGGTCAACTATATTAACTTTGGTAATTTGTTGTATTGTTTATTTCATATTGCTCATTTAAGCCTTCGTCAACATCTTCTTTGAGTGTGTTGCTCTAACTACTATCTTGCTATACTATATGCTAACTATAAAAAATTAGTGACACAATCAGAACGGCATCAATTTAAGAACTTGACATACGACGACTGAGAGTACAGTTCGTGAAATATAAATTGGTAACTTTCTACCTACATTATAGTAAAAATAAACGTTCAATTTATATTTCTCGAACTATACTGTACACTTAGCACATGATTGGTAACTTTCTACCTACATTATAGTAAAAATAAACGTTCAATTTATATTTCTCGAACTATACTGTACACTTAGCACATGATTGCTATGTCAGTATGTTATCGCTACTTGTATAGATTTTCTATCTTTTGCCAACAATATGAATAAAAGGGAGATGGATAATCTATCTCGCGGCGACATATTGTCGCACTGATCCTGTGTTAAGTTTACTGAGACGAACCATGACGATACCGCTGTCAATACAATTTTTACCTCATCATAACACTAACCTTTTCAATGCCACGGCAAAAACAGCAGCTGTCACTCCATCCACGCCACCAAAGTGTCACAAAGGAATTTGTCAAAAACTATAAGCAAATGCGACTAGGTCTCTATTGATCTGTGACTTGTATATCGGTCTTTGGCGTTGAAACAGTGTTACCAACATAACCGTTATCGCCGTCCACAAGGTTTCAATTAGATTGGACAATGACTGATATATTGGTAGGTACTGATTAATAAGAGAGTTTCAACGCCAAAGACTATTTGTAAGTCACCATCCACAAAATAATATGTAACTATGCACGTGCGTAAAGTTCAAATTTAGCTTTTATAGTTTTACGTGGCGTTGAAAAGTTTGAAGCAAGTCACCAGTCTCACGACTCACCAGTCAGCTATTTGGAATATAGTTGATTTTTGTGGTAAAACATGTTAGTTTATTGGTGTCTGCAAATGACTTTGCATTTATTCGTAACTCTTACACGCATCCAGTCCAATTGCCTTGTTCATAAAACATCAAGACACATTAGTTAACTGTGTTGGCGATGAAAATTATGTACAGGTTGTGTAGCCAATATTCCAATCGCTAACATTCAGTCGCGAACGAAACTCAACTGTCTTTGTCACACCAATAAGAAAGAGTGACAGAGAGAAAACTACGATACACTACCTGCTCAGCGTAGCGTAGCGATTGGCATCAAAGAGAATAAAATCACTAATTGGCACGTTAGCTAACATAGCTACGGACTCAGATCTATCGACCTCTTTTGAAAAGCAAGTTCAGTTTCTCAAAACAGGTTGGTGACGGATTGCAAACTCTGAATTAATAAGCAACTCGCAGCTACGCGTCTTTTTTCAATTGTATAGATTAAAAAGAGAAGTGTGGCGGCAAGTTGATGTTAAACACAAGATATGCTAGCCTTGCTATAGGAATTAACGTGACTGTAATCATAACATTACCTCCTGATAACAGTAGGTAAGGATATTTTTTCGCCGCCAATGAATTGATATAACTGATAAAATATATGTTCGTTTAACACAACGAAGCTGATACTTACTTTGTCGAGTTAGTTGTTTACATGCAATTTGTTGCTTGGCGTGTGTTGCTCGCTTTTATTTTTTGACGTGGCGGTGAAAAGGTGAACGAAAAGGTGCCACTTTGTCACTTAAATTGATGGCTTTTCCTTTTGACATAGGATTTAAAACAAATTGGCAGATTGTAGTGTATTGCGTCCTTTTTCCTTAACTACGTTCGGTTATGCGTTTAAATTTGGAACAGATTTTAAATTTCTAGTGGGTCTCTATTCCAGTATCCATAAATATTAAAATAGTAAACGACACGAAACGTCATTTCAATACGTTTTCCTTATACAAACCATACGACATTCAATCTCGATTAATCGGAGAATAGGCACCACATGTGATTGTCTATTTGTTCAAATCAATTTTGACAGGAAAACCACTATTATTCCGTTCCCAAGAACACTAAACGTAGCGTTCGCGGCCAAAAACGTTTGAAAGAACATTAACCGTAACGGAAACTTTATAAGAAGAACATGACATGACAGTTCATCTCTTACAACAGAATTAGGAAAACCGTTATTATTCCGTTCGTTGAGAACAGAATCGGCCATTAAGCGTTCCGTCAAAGAACATTAAGAAGTATCGGTTAATGAGAACAAAAACTTTATGATTATGGTTTGGGGTTGACGTATGGTAACGGTTTGAAAATAATAACGGTTTCCGATCCCTGCTATCCCCCACTCTACGAAACCTACGAATCACGTTTTGTGTAACGATCGAGTTTCGTAGTTCGGGTTAGAATAGCGAATGCTGGTTTGGTCTGAATGCACCCTTATACATATGATCCCACCTATGTGCTATCGACAAAACTTAATCCTGACCCACAATAGAAGCTTGTCATAGTAACATTGATTTAGAATATATAAGTGGATCCCCAAACAGCTCAAAAAAATGGCCCCAAAAAATGGGCTGCAGAAGTAAATATTGCGGACCTTTTGCTCCGCTATTCAGTTCTGACAGTTGACATTTGGTCACCTTACGGTATAGCATCATTATTCCTTAAACATAAAAAGTTTCTACTATTTTGCGGTGTTGTTCGCAAATTTGACACTTATTGCTCACTTCACAAAGTTTTTTATTCTTTGAGTTTTTTTTATTATAGTTTATTGTAAGTGAGCGTTATTAGCTTCAACTGAAACATGATAGAAATGACTTTTAGTGCCACTTTTCTTGGTTTTTTTGTTTGGCTCTGTGCGTCCATTTATTATTTTAATGTCATTGCATAGTAACATTGAAAGTGAAATTGCAGCACCTGTCTTACAATTTGACTTTCAATGTTTCTATTACTCATATACCTAACATTATATGCAACTTGCAGGCGAAGACATCGCGTGTTGCGGCGTGCTGGAGTACTACGACAAGGCGTACGACCGCGTCAACGTCAAGCATGAGAAGCCTTTGCAGCGCATCGATCGTATCTTCCATACGGTCAGTATTATTTAGTCCACTTAATGAAGGTTACATTATGTATACAGTATGTATTTGATCGTAAAGCAAAGAAAGAAACACATTAATTTTTAGATCATACTAAACAACTTTTACTATGGGGCCAAACCCGAATTCACGAAAAAAATTTGGACATTTTCATACATTTTGATTGCGTGATCATGAACACGTTGTATGGGAGAGTAATTTTTTTTTTCACGAATTCGAGTTTGGCCCCATAGTAAAAGTTGTTTAGTATGATCTAAATATTAATGTGTTTCTTTCTTTGCTTTACGATCAAATACATACTGTATATATATTATACATATATATATATATATATTATATATATATACATATATATATATATTATATATATATATATATATAATATATATATATCCTTTGGTTTATTTATTCTTAAAACCATTTGTATAAGAATGTTGTTTCCTAAAATAAATAAATAAATCAGTTCCAAGTAAATTCCCATGAAATGGACAAAGTTCTAGTAATTTTCTTTAGTACCAGTGACGTTGCACCCCTTTTTAGAGCTCAATTTTCAGTTCGATAATCGTTTTCTAGTCTTAATTCATTACAAAATCAATTAACTTCCAAATACAATATAATTTAGATATTTTATGTTCAGCACCTATGGATGTGACAGCTATTTGGGCCTTACGCCTACTTAGCGCCGCCTGGTGGCGGAAAAAATATCGAAAACCCTCATTACTCTCATTAGCAACTTGGCTCACACAATAAATGGAACTAACAGGCTACCTCACTAGGCAAAAAAGGTACATCGGATATCGCACAGATGTCATATATACCATAGATCAAGCAAACGTATCTACTTAGCGTGTCAAATGAACTCAGTGAAATCCACTGAGTTGTCCGTCTTTAATCGCAGCTTGCAGCTTTCAGGTGTCAAATTTTGTAAATTGAAGTGAACAAAAATATTAATGATGCCTCCTTAAGTAATATTAATTGCAACAACACAAAAAAATATGAATACTCAAGGGCCTGAGACATTTAAAATCATAGGCATGTAACAACTTCAGTACAAAATCTGACACGCTCGGCCGGCATACAAATGAATGAACTTGTTTCTTCTATCCAAATCAATGACATTAAATAATAAATGGACGCACAGAGCCAAACAAAAAAACCAAGAAAAATGGCACTAAAAGTCATTTCTATCATGTTTCAGTTGAAGCTAATAACGCACACTTACAATAAACTATAATAAAGATTAAAAAACTTTGTGAAGTGAGCAATAAGTGTCAAATTTGCGAACAACACCGCAAAATAGTAGAAACTTTTTATGTTTAAGGAATAATGATGCTATACCGTAAGGTGACCAAATGTCAACTGTCAGAACTGAATAGCGGAGCAAAAGGACCGCAATATTTACTTCTGCACCCCATTTTTTGGGGCCATTTTTTGAGCTGTTTGGGGATCCACTTATATATTCTAAATCAATGATCCAAATCTAATTCTGTGGGATATCGAGTTGCGGAAAAGCGGTTTAACAAAGTTAACTAACAGGTGACGACAACCGACGACCCGGTGATCCGCCGGCTGTCGAAGACGACGGGCACGGTGTACGCCACCGACGCCATCCTGGCGACCATCATGTGCTGTACGCGCTCCAACTACTCCTGGGACATCGTTATCGAGAAGATCGGTACGTCCAGACACATGTATTATCAAACCGCGATTAGATCGGGATCTGAAAGTACTGCTGACACAACAATGTATATGTCAATCTGGGATATATTCTTAGTTACATTCATGTATTCATAGTTTAAGTGCAGAAACTGACAATAGATAAATTAATCACTCGCTACTTCTATAAACAACTCTTTTCTTGGTAAATATTGTGTCAACAGTACTTTCGAATCCCTTTCTGATTCCGGTTTGATAATAACTTATGTGCTACGAACAAATAAAACATGGAAGCCGTACGCCATAGTAAGCCTTTCAAATACGGTCCTGAATTTTAGTTGACAAATGTCACCCTTTTAAAAATGCATCACAGCAATGAATTTCAATGCCAACCTATAAAAACTTAAATCGCCATTTAAAAATTGTTGTGATTGGTCCGTCAAAGTTTTGATTGGCTATATTCTATAAACATTTGTCAAAGATGTTGCGCCGAAATATGCGCGGTGTTAAGAAAAGCGCTATGTCCTGCCCATCTTGGCACAGTTGTTTTTGGGGGCATTTTTGAACTGGCGTTAGACGTCCATGTTATATGTGGTCGTAGCTTATGTGTAAACCAGATGACTATTATTTATAGTAGAGCCGGTGATTCGCGTGCGGTTTAAATATCTGGCTAATTGAACAAGAAACAAAATATTTTGTATTTCGCCATCTTAATCTCGTCGCGTGGCTTCTAACGTTTAATCTACTGTGTAGCTTGTCTGACGGATATTTAGCTACACAGAGAATTCCCTTTAACAAAGAGTCTTTATGTAATATAGGTAATTTCACCAGAGTTGAGGTGAATGATTACACACACATCCAAATGAAGTACTAATTGCAAAAAATTTTGTGAATGAATGAATGACTTGCGTCAAAATATTGGAGCAAATCCCTTGAACAAACTTTTTGGTCAATCTTATAGGTGCAATTGAGTTTGCTGTCAGTACCAAAAAAGAACACTAATTTCAAAATCCCCGTGTGTTTACATCACACGTTGATGTGTGCGTGACCTCAACTCTCTTGGAACTATCTATTTCTAGAGTGCATATTCTGTCGTCACATAATAAGAGTGGTTATATTAACTTCTTTACTCTACACAAAATAGTCGTAATTGCATCTTAACCTTTTGGAAGCCACGCCCTCAAGAATTTAATCAAGCGAATTGACCGTTACGTAGTTCTGTGTAATGTTCATACTACATTAACTAAGCTTGCGACCATGGCACCAGTTTCCGTTGTCGCAAATAGCTGTCAAATTATAAATTTCTAAAATAAATTTTAGTTGCCCACACAACAGAATGTGCTTTGTCACATAATAACTAATAATACTAGCCCCGATGCAGTGGAGTTCGTCTAGTTCGAAACAATTTTTAAAATTTTTTGAATATTTTAAAACCGGCCAAGTGCGAGTCGGACTCGCGCGCAAAGGGTTCCGTACCATTATCAATTTATTATTAAAAAAATACAGTTAAATCAACCTACCTCAAAAACTATAGGAGATAATTGAATCAAGCCAAAAATCGTTGATAGAGTTTATTAATGTGCATAACATATATTTTTTTTAGAATTTTATATCGCGTAGTTTAAAAAATAGAGGGGGGGGGGACACATTTTTCAGACTTTGAGAGCTGATATCTCGAAAACGATTTGCTTAAATAAAAATGAGATTTATAAACCTTCATATCATTTTCAAAGACCTTTCTATTAATACCCCACACGCTTATATACAACTAAAATTTTTTTTCTATCCCTCAGTTACATGTATGGAGGGCCCCCACCCCAATGGTTTTTTTTTACAATTTAGTATCATAATCCTGTAGCGGTTCATACAACACATATTCTTACCAAATTTCGTTACTGTAGCATTTATAGTTTCCGAGTAAATCGGCTGTGACAGACGGACAGACGGACATGACGAATCTATAAGGGCTCCGTTTTTGCCATTTTGGCTACGGAACCCTAAAAATGATCACATTATGCTAATGATAAATTGTATGAACGTTAGTCATGGTTAATGTACTACATTTCAAGAGACACAACAATCTGAAGTACGCTTTTGTTGTTTAATAAATCGATTTTAACAAACCAGTGTCTAAATTATATTTTCGTTCACCACCGTAATTCCGCGCTTATAAGCTTGACGCAAAATTCACAGTGCATCAGGTGTACCATATCGTCTTTAATATTAATGGCGTTCTTTACATTCATTGATTATTTACAAAATTAAAAATTTTAGAAAAAATTAAAAAAAATACCTCTCGTAAAATAGTTTTTTTTTTTAATTCTGATTTATTAAGTCATCAAATATTTCATCAATCAAATATTTTATACTCAAAGTAACTACTTTAGTACTACTATTGAATAGTGAAGGTTTTGTCTCTAAACCTTTTCCCCCGGATGAACGGGATAATCTCGAAAAAACTGTCTAACTGGACGAGAAGGCTCGTATAAGTCGTACGACTGAAAATAGACTCCTTACAAGAGTAATTTGTCAAAAATATGCACGTACTCTACCCGCCCACAAGCAAAATTTAACCTTACAACCGCGCACGAATCCTGAATTTTGTTTGCGCGCCGTAGTTTAAGGACAGAGCTGGAATGATTGTTATTGAGATAGACAGTAAATTACATTAGATTAAGAATTTCGGTTACCTAATCTTAGTATAAATTTTATATTGTAATTTGGAAGAGCGAGGACTCCTGACACAGGTATTGTATACCTAATAGGAGTACTCGACCACTATGTATTTACCAACTAAGATTGAAATGGAATAAATGATTTATTATTATTATTACATGACCGAGCGTGGCGTACTACATGCTACACGATAGGGATGATGACTGTAGTTAAAATAAATGATTTAACATTATGCATGACATAATACACGAAGAAATTATTACTAAGATGTAGATTGCAGTAATTTTTGTACAGAACTTCTATTTAATAAATTGAAAAGAACTTAAAAGAGTAGGTCATTTGGCAGTACTCAAACGTGACGTCACTTTTGAGTATTTCTTATAAAATTCCATAGTAGTGATCATTTTGACAGTTCGAAAAAAGACGTTGATTTGACTTGCCAGTCATCATGCCTATTATACCGCACGCGGCGCTGAGAGGCACCCCGTTTATGCCGATCCGGTGGGCACACCGGGAATATACCTGCGCAGTGCAAACCCCACGGTTTTGTCTCGTTTTCATCTAACCCTCCCTCAGGCGACAAGCTGTTCCTGGACAAGCGCGACAACACGGAACTGGACCTGCTAACGGTGAACGAGACGTCGGTGGAGCCGCCGGCCGATGACGCCAACTCGATCAATTCGCCGCGCAACCTCGCGCTGGAGGCCACCTTCATCAACCATAACTTCAGCCAGCAGGTACTTGAGCGTTCAAAAACCGACCTGATTCTTCCAGATCTGGACTTGCTTGGGCTATGATCAAGGATCGGACAAACGCCCGTCATTTTGAAAACGTAACCCTGTTCTGTACAATAGAGACTTCCTTATCTTATAATGTTAACATATTTTATTTAATGTCATGTTTTTTTTTTAATAAAATAACACTAACACAAAATATCTATTTAGGAGATCCCCACCTCTTTCTTACTTGTACAAAAATTTTCTTTTTGCACGTGTCCCGTGCGACGTTTTTTAGTACAGATCTACAGATGGCCCTCCGAATTTTTAGACCTGACGTAAAACTTCTCGCACTAGCGCGTAAAAAAGGCACCGTCTGTACTAAAAAAAATATTTTGAATAGTTTTATTTCATGAATAATTATCGCGGTAACCGAAGAAGATATTAAACACTCAATAGATCAAAGTTCAATATCAAAAATTTTAAATCATTTATGGGTCACAAATTCGCAATCATGGTGTGTACGAGTTGCAATCTCCTAAATACATATTTTGTGAGTGTTATTAAAAAATATCATATAATTTAAAAGAAATTAACATCGTAAGATAAGGAAGTCTCTACTGTAAAGAACAGGGTTATGTTTTCAATGACGGGCGTTTGTCCAATCTCAAACTTGCTACGTAATGTTGATGTTACTTACTTTAAATTAAACCCGGAAATACTATGTATCCGGTATCATATGCTAAGATGGTATGTAAAGAGATTTCATATATTTATTTCACACCTAGGACTGCAAACAGACTGTCTTTTGTTTTGAAACGTCAAATTGTGACCTTAGAACACCAGGTAAAAGAATACCTCAAACAGATTAAAAAAAAGTTAGGCGCGAATGTTTTTTTTTTTAATGTTTTACGATACTGTACTATTGGTATATTTACAAATGAAATTCGGCGAAATCAGTTCGTTTTATTTCATGGCAAGTCTGAGAAAAGCACTATACAAATCTCGGCGAGAAACAGGGTTACAGGCCGCGTATCCCTATCTAGCCTCAGTTCCTTCGGCCAGATATATCTACTTGGCCTGTAACCCTTCGTTTCCCGTCCTCTATAGTAATGTACTATTACTCTAAAACAGAAAACGAAGCTCCTTAACCCTTAATAAGGCATCAGTCACACCTAAAGGAGGGTGGGCAAATTGGCCTATTTATTAACCAATAACGACAAACGGTATGCTCCTGGATAGCTTATGTTAAGCTCCGTAACTTTTACTATGGCAGGAACTTCCAAATATGTGTGTGAAGAAACTTAATAGCACTTAAAAACTAGGTTTACGGAGTATTTAACTATCGCAAGTGCTCGTGATTGACAGTTAGTGACCGTCATTGTTACTCGTTCCTAGTAAGTTTAAAATTAGTAGAGTGTTTAATTTCCGTAAATATGTCGTAGTCTCGTAAGATACTCTGTATATGTGTATAAAAATACATTTGAGGATCATTGTATGCTGTCAAAAAAATATTCAAAGGTGAATGAAATAAATGTCTCATTGGTAAATTATTGTTTTTGCTATAACTTTTTTCTCACAGCTGTTAGACCGTCTCTGCCTAAACAAAAATTGTAGAGTACAAAACCACCTTTCCAAAAATATATAGTTTGTTGTTATTGGCTATTAGGCTAGGGTCCATACATTTTTGCCCATCCTCCTTTCATTGGGTTTGACACATATTCATTGACAGAATAAGTTAATAATGAAATCATTTCAAATAATTGTTGCGCAGGTGCTGAAATCCGGGCCGACCGAGCCCAAGTACAAGTTCCCCGAGCCCAACCCGTTCGTCTCCGAGGAGGAGGAAGGCGAGGTGGCGTCCGTGGGCTACCGCTACCGCAAGTGGAACCTTAACAATGGCGTGGTACGTGCTTCTGTCTCTTACAGCCTTCCCACACACTTCATAATCCCCAGATCAATCTGAGCTGTAGATCAGTTGGTAGTACTAGTAGTCAAGGCTCGGAACCGGTTTTTTTCGAGAACCTCGAAATAACCCAATATTTAAAATGTTTTATATTCTTTATGTAGTACTCAAAATGTTGTGAAATTACCAACGTCGTATTTTTAAATTACTCCATTAACAAAGAATTGATATACCAAAGAACAAAAAAGAGTAAAAACCGGTATCCGAGCCCTGCTAGTAGTAGTAAATCAAAGTCAAAGTCAAAGTCAAATAATTCTTTATTCAAATTGGAATAGCAACAAACTCTTTTGAATCGTCTAGGTATTGAAACTACTTCCGGTTCGAACCCTACACCGCTGACCCAAGAAGAACCGGTAAGAAACTTGGCGGGAATTATTTTTTCAATCAATCATGGTACATCTTACAACTAACATGCATTAAAAAAACAAACCTAAAATTGATTTTATATAAATTGAAATAGAATAATAACAAGAGATGTAAAGTCTCTAAAAAGTCAGAACATTTATAAGTAATAATTTATAGAGAAGTAAAGGTTTCTCTCCGAATAGGTATATAATAATAACATTATATAATGCACGTTTGGAGATGTATAAGGTCTCCAAGCGTAAATTATCGTAATTGAATGTCATGACTTTAACAAACTAATAATTAAATCCTAAATACTACATGAAGACTACATGAATGATAAAACACCGTGGGAGTACCCACGGTGTTTTATCACTCATGTAGTCTTGTGTACTATAATAAGCTTTGGATATAAGTTTACGCTTTACAAAATTCTTACACAATTACCCATGAATGATTTCCTAATTTTATGGAGCCGAGTGGCGGGTACTGCGAGCTTATGTTTGTTTCTAGTATTAATATTATGTATGTCACTATTTTTCCTAAAATTGCTAATATTTTTATGTACATACATAATATTCTCATAGATGTAGAACTTTAGAAATAGCATTGTTTACATCATTCCAAGCTTGTTGCTGTCGTTTGACTTTAAAAATAAGTGAGGTGTCGTCTGCAAACAATACTATGTCATGGTGGGTCTTTATGAGATGTGGCAAGTCATTTATGTAGATAAGGAAAAGGAAAGGCCCCAATATAGATCCCTGTGGTACACCCGTGGAGACCAATGACCCCGGCGATCGCTGTCCATTCACATCAACCCTTTGTATTCTACCGCGTAAATAAGATTCCAGTAAATTTAATGCTGATCCTCTAACTCCATAATGGTCTAGCTTCCTGATCAATGTTTCATGACAAACGCAGTCGAAGGCCTTGGACAAATCACAGAAGATACCTAAAGCATCTCGTGATTCCTCCCAGGCATCAAATATTTGTTTGATTAATTCGACACCAGCGTCAGATGTTGAGCGCCCCCGAGTAAAACCAAATTGCTTGTTATGCATTAAATTGTTTACGTTAAAGTGCTTAATTAATTGCGATAAAACTATTTTTTCAAAAATTTTGCTAAACGTTGGTAGCACAGATATAGGTCTAAAATTAGTGGGGTCTGAAGTGCTACCGGATTTGAATAAAGGAGTTACTTTACTATGTTTCATAAGATCAGGAAACTCACCACAATCAACACAATGATTAAATATTACTACCAATTCAGGTGCTACGATTTCAATAAGGGATTTGACGACATGAACAGAAACTCCCCAGAGGTCAGAAGTTTTCTTGACATTGATGGATTTAAATGCCTTTATTACATCTGAGATTTGAATATGTTCAAAATTAAAGTCGTTACTACACATAGGGACGTTATCTCTTAATAATATAGTGGCAGACGAAGGTGATGAATTTAAATCCTTAGTTATGGAGACTGGTATATCGGTGAAAAAGTGCTCAAATTCTGTTGCTACTTCTAAACTTGACTCTATAATTTTTCCATTAATTTTTAATTTAGGATCGTGGAATCTATGCTTTGATCGACCAGTCTCCGCATTAATCACTTTCCAGGTTGATTTAATGATGTCGGAACTATTTTTAATTTTTTGGGACAAATAATCGCGCTTAGCTTTATTACAATCAATCTTAAATTTCTTAGAATATTGTTTGACGTGTTCTTTAAATTCATCACTCGTATTAAACCGCCGTTCCTCATACAATGCATACAGTGCTCGTCTACGTTCATACAAGTCCGCAGTGGCCCACTCACTAAAAGCAGATGCACCACCAACCACAATCTTTTTGGAAGTGAATATTTTGTTGTAATGTTTCATAAAAATGTGAAAGAATGAATTATACATGTCATTGGAGTTAATGTTGGAAGACAGAATAGGTAGCGTCTGCACTAAACTTTCTTTCATTCGTTCAACACGGCTTGTGGTTACTGGCACAAAAGTAATTTGTTTTCTAATGTTATTTTTCCTGATAGTCTCAAACGTTATTAATTGACCTAAATGATCTGACTCTAAATTACTGATTACTTTTTTGTTAACAGGAAAAATATCAGTGAAAATGTTATCGATACAAGTCGCACTAGTTGCACTGATACGAGTAGGCTCCATAAAAATGTGGTTGAGTTCAGAAGACTTAAATAGATTCAACAATCTTGTACTTGTTGTTGAATTTTCTAAAAGGTTTACATTAAAGTCGCCGCATATAAGTAACTTCTTACCGCAAACTGATATTTTATGAAGCACAGATTCCATTACACTTTCAAATTGCTCAAAATTACTTAAAGGCGGCCTGTACACACACACAACAATAAATTTATCTAATTCAATAGCACTCAATTCTATAGTCCGTTCAACAGATAGAGAAACAATGTCCTTACGTTCCTTAAATTTTAATTGTTTATTTAAAATAATTAATGACCCACCATGTATGGAACTAAGTCTGTTAAACGAACTAGCCACCTGGTGATTATTAAACTGAGGCACCACTTCATTACTTTTTAACCAATGTTCAGTTATACATAGAATATCAATATTAAATTCATTTAAAAAAAGTTCAATCTGCAAATCTTTTGCTCTAATACACTGAATATTTTGATGAACCAGGTGGATGAGTTTTCTATTATTATTACAATTTTCAATTAATTTATTAGAAACTAATTTGCCAGAGATATGGCACTCTTTTGTCTTATCATTTAATTTAAATTATTGGTTAAAATTGGAACCAATTCAGAGTTCATAATAGACTGCTCAATAGGAGCACAGTTATTTGCCAAATTTTTGGCAGATATATCAAAACAATAGGATAGCGACAGAGCTATTTGTCTCTTACAATAATTAGAAAGGTAAAACTTACCTTTAGTCATAGAAATAATAGGAAAATAATACTTATTCTTATTAACATAATTGTTAATGTCAATTAGCCTAAACTTATTACTATAATTATATCGTCGGGTGACAAGCAAAACTCACTAAGTAACAAATACCTACTTAAAATAAAGCTCGTATGTCAGTTCTGATTGAATAATGACATAAGAGGTTGCTAAGAGTAGTGACAGTTTTTATAATGAGTTTTGCTTGTCAGCCGACGATATGTACACAGCTTGTACATGGTCAGATTTAAATTATATCTAGTATCATTTTCTGTCTTTGACATTTCATTACAGTATGGAAATGTAAACATGATAATATCTTTAACTTTAAGAGTATTTAATTCTTCAAAGAATTTCATTAGATCATTTTTGTTCAAAACTCCTCGGCTCCCTACAAGAATAAGCAGAGTACTTTGTACATTTAAATTACTGTCATCTAAAATTTGACGCAAAATATCATTCAAAGAAGCTGAAGGCAAACAATTGTTGAAAATGCGGGGTCCCTTTAAATACCTGTTCAAAAATGAGCCCATGTGTCTTCCAAATTCATCACAATACATAACTACATTATGTTCGTTATGTTCAGATGTATGTAATTGTGTATTGTAGATAGAATTATTACTACTTACATCTAATGGTAAACTGGTACACAGATCAGGTTTAATTAAACTCATTGACAAGCGACCACTCTGTTGTTTACACATACATGACTGGCCGAGTGTGAATATTAAATCATTCATTGCCAAAGTATATTCATTTATCACTTTCTTGGAACTATTATTCAAACTTTCTAATGATTTTATTGAATCCTCTAAACTTTCAATTTTTGATTTTAACAACTGTGTATCAGTTTCATACTGTAATTTACTACTTAATAATAGAGCAGAATATGCATTCAACCTATCCACTAAATTCACATTAATTTTGCAAAATTGCAATTTCTTGAAAAACAAATTATTTTGTTTTGTTAACTTATTATTTCTTTCTATTATTTTCTTAATCTTAATATATTTCTTTACTTTCTTACGACTACACTTCACTATCCTAGGAGTTGGGGAATCAGCTGCAGTAGTAACAATTAACTTTGGGTCGGGCTCGACCAGTTCTTCGAACAGACTGTGTGTGTGGGCCGCTGAGATATTGTTCTGGGCCTCTTGTAGTATGTTGATGTGTTCATGGGCGTCATGCAGAGCTCTCTTCAATGAGCTGATATCATTCAAGGCTTGCTCATATGTAGCCGAGCACTCAGTAAACTTGTCCACAGTCTCTTGTAGCTGTACCCGCTGTGAGTTTACATCATTATATGCTATTTCTAGAGTACATAGCTCTTTTTTAAACTTATCTTTACTATCAAGGGCTGACAACAATTCCCTCTCACACTCTTCCCTTTCATTGAGCAATTGAGTATTCAACTCCTTGCAAGTTTTCAATTCAATCAAGGTAAGCTGGAGCTTGTCTAGAGTTTCCTGCTGGCGAGCTGCAGCGGCTGTGGCTCTGCGAGTCAGCATGATTAATGTTTATTAGGAAAAAAACAACTTGAAAGGAAAAACAAGACAAGGAATCGCCTACTCAAGCCGAGTGATAGCTACTTACACTATACGCATGAAATAATGACGTCTCACTTTGCCTTTATGAATTCGCAATGAAAGTTCTCTTATTTTACTAAATTAAAACAAAATTGGCGTAAATTACCGAGTAAAATAAATAAATAAGACAAAAAACTAACACAGATTTCAAATTTATAACCTGTGACGGTTACAAATTCGAGTTAATACAAGACACTAGCAAACGTCACTAAACCACTTCACTTCTTATATTTACATTAAATATACGACTTAAACTATTAAATTCACACTTAAAGGGCTTAATTTAACATTAATTATGATTAAATATGTAATAATTATAAGGGACCCGGCAAAATCAGCTGGTCATTCTTTGACAGCTCAGAGGCGTTTTTTCCACTTTATTGTACACAGAATATGTTACAACACAGTTATAAAGAAATGTAAGTATAAAGGCGAACTTATCCCTATAAGGGATCTCTTCCAGCTAACCTTTGAGAAATTGAGTGGAGATTCGAAAGTTTAGATAGACAAACTCACATGATGCACAATAAATAAATAAAATACATTATCTCTAAATGAATAGAATACACATATAACTTTTGTCATAAAATACATAGACTACATATCACATCATCAGCCTATTTCAGTCCACTGCTGGACGTAGGCCTCTCCTATTAACTATGCACATGCATTAGGAGGTAAATACCCATAAACGCCACGCTGGGCAAGCGGATTGGCGATCGCAGTAATGTGTCCATATGATGACGCTGCGGCCCATCATCAATCAAATCAAAGGATGGTTAGTGACACTTCAATCCCTTAGTCGACTCTTACGACACCCGTGGGAAGAGTTGGGTGATGACAAATGTATTCTTACTGCCGTCACCACACGGCACCTTGCTTATGTCTTGCTTATTTAAGTTGGAGGTTCCGGGTTAGAGCCCCGGCGAGGGCATTTATTTGTGTGTTTATCACAAATATTTGTGACTTGATCACGATTGTTTTCTATATATTTAAGTATTTGTAGGTATCTATACTCGGTATCTTATCATAGTATATATATCGTCATTTAGTTCTCAAAACACGAGCCTTAATTTAACTTAATGTGGGACTACTGGGAATAGGTTGATTTGTGTAGGATTGTCCCATCTTTTTTTTTCTTTTTTTACATACAAATTCCTATCTCATTTATTTAAAATATGTCCGTCAGATAAAATAATCACTATCCTTTTCCCCAGACATAAAAGAAAAAGGCAGCTTACATTTATATGACAGACATATTTTTGGTGATGGTGAAAAGGACTCTTAGTCAATGTAGAATCATCTCAGTGGATGAATTATAGACTGATCAAGTTAAGTTCAGTGCGAGATATAAAAGAGTGGCAATCGAAATGGATGCCACAATTTATATTGGACCAATGGAACAATCTAACGGAATGTTACTGAAAGTTTTGCCACCATTAACACACCAAAGTAATATCTTAAAACTCAGTCGGTAAAATTTTTACATAATTCCTAATCCATTTTTTACGCAACCAGCGCCCAGTCAGTAAAATAACGGTATTTTCATGACAATCTTGCCCCTCAAGTTTCAACATTTCTATTAATCAACTACCTAATCCCAGGTCTTGGTAGCTCGCTGCGAGCACGACGCCGTGATGCAGGGTCCGCAGAACGAGACCCAATTCCTGACCATCAAGGCTCTGAACGAGTGGGACAGCAAACTGGCCAACGGTGTTGAGTGGAGGCAGAAGCTGGACACCCAGCGGGGTGCTGTTCTCGCTAATGAGCTGAGGAACAACTCTTGCAAGCTTGCCAAGTGGACCGTGCAGGTTAGTGTTCCAATAATAGACTCGCAGAATTATCATCAAGAAGGTGTAAAAGAGGGACAGTTAGCTCGCCAATGGTGTGCAGCGAAGATAGAAGCTTGACATGAATGTCAACGTGTTCCCCACTGAAGTGGGGAAGCTGTTCTAACTAATTAGCTGAGGAACAACTCTAGCAAGCTTGCCAAGTGGACCGTGCAGGTTAGTGTTCCAATAGACTCACAGAAAGAGACAAAGATCTTCAAAAAGGTGTAAAAGACAGCCAGCTCGCCAATGGTGTGCAGCGAAGATAGAAGCTTGACATCCAGAGGGGAGCTGTTCTCGCTAATGAGCTGAGGAACAACTCCTGCAAGCTTGCCAAGTGGACTGTGCAGGTAGGCGTTCCAACAGTGTCATCAGACCAGAGTATATTTTATTATTTTTCACACCACCTATTAGAATACGGGCCTTTTCTTCCCTGCTGGGAGGGATCGAAATGGCACTTTTCTGTACAAGGACTTTCTACTGCCAGCCTAATAAATTACAATGAAATATGAAAATAAACAGTATGTTCATAATTGATAAAAAATTCTTCAGAATCGATTATTTACATAAATCTTAAATATGTGATATATCTTTTATTTTTCTCATAGGTGGTGTGAAAAGCAGTATGTGTCACATGGTATCAAAATTATTTCGTCTTGGGCGTTAACGCTTGAATCCTTCATTACGCTCAGGATTCCGATTGTGGAATCCGTCGCTCCATTCAGGATTCAATATACACGCCTGAAATATACCATTTTGATCCCTTGTGACTAGGGCTGCCAACCAAAGATCACAGATATGCGGTACATTCGTGAATAAATTGCGGGACTTGGCTTTAAAATGCGGGACGCATGAGAAACTGTATTAAATGATAAAAATCGGCCAAGTGCGAGTCCGACTCGGTCACAAATGGTTCAGTACCCAGCAAATATATAAAAAATTACAGACTTCTTACCGGATTTCCTGTAAATTACTTTACATAAGGAACTATTTTCTGTAATTTTTGCCAAATAGTAAGCTCTGTAGTATCGGAGAATGGGGGAGGTCATTTTCGCATATTTTTCCCACTTCCAGCGTTCGTAAGCGTCGGTATAGAGGTAGTATTCCCTGAAAAGCGGGACAATCGGCGTCCCGCGCGAACTCTTTGCGGGACCCATACTTTAGGGTCCCAGAAACGGGACGTCCCGCATATAGCGGGACGGATGGCAGCCCTACTTGTGACACAATCTACTATTGCTGTGATCATATACTGTGGGGTATCGTTGAATAGGTCTTTCAAAAAGAATATTCCCTAAAGAAAGTTTTTTCCTTTCAGGCGCTGCTAGCGGGCTCCGACCAGATCAAGTTCGGCTACGTGTCGCGCACGCAGGTCCGCGACAACGCGCGCCACGTGATCCTCGGCACGCAGCAGTTCAAGCCGCACGAGTTCGCGGCGCAGATCAACCTGTCCATGGACAACGCGTGGGGCATTCTGCGGTGCATCATCGATATCTGCATGAAGCAGAAGGACGGTTAGTCATGAGTCATCGTTATCAACGTACACTTTCCGTGGCAATGGCTATGGTTGACAGAAAAAGTAACATATGTGAAAACGTGATTTTGTTCTATTACTCGTACTCTCAATAAAAAGAATACTCTCCTTAGGATACATACAAACATTATCCTACTTTAAAAAAGAAAAATCTAATGTCATTAATTTATGACACATGATAGTACTTTATATGACATTTTGCGAAGTCTTTATTTTAATCAAAATGAATATTCAAGTAACTATTTCAAGTGGAGTAAGATCAGTGTTATGTAATGGATATTTCAATTTGACGTTAACGTTTGACAGCCGAATCTGTTTAATACATTTTAGTCGTTTAATGGTTTTAATCAGTGAAATATGAATAAGTAATTAAAATATGCGTAATTTCAGAAATTTTTATAATTGTTAAAATACCTAATATTTGATTTTTCTGTCAACCATACTTTGCCACCAATACCGCACGTTGATAACGATCACTACATGTCACATCACAATATCATCTGCTTACTATACCAAACGCTATTATCAAATAACCGAATCCGAAAACTTAAAAACTTACATTATTTCATAATCATTTTCAGAACACAATTTTGGTCTTATCACAAACTGAATTGAGTTCACAAACATTTTTAATTAAAATTTGTGATATTTATTAGCTTAACGTAAAAATAAATCTACCAACGTAGGAACTCAAGGTTTTAAGTTGGTAATTAAAACCATGATTGTGTTCTAAAAATAATTATGGAATAATGCAATTATTTAGGCTTGTTTACTTTTTTGGATTCTTCTGACGAATGGTATATTTAAGGAAAAAGGATCCAACCTCAATAATTCACTGAGATCTGACTTTTTTCCTTTTAACATAAGTTTTATATTTAATGGACAGATTTTTGTGGATTGGACCCTTTTTCCTTAACTACGTCTCAATGTCTGAAAATTATGGGAGATAGCCAAGATACAAATTCCAAGCATCTTGTGCGTGTAGTTAGTTAATGTCGGTGTCTACCCTGCATACTCCCTTACTGGCCACTTTATATCAAAAAAATTCATTAAGCTTTAAACTAAAAACATAAATTCTATTTATAGCTAAATCGAATTTATTCTCGTAATTACTTGACCAGGCGTGATTAATATGATTATTGTTAGTGGCATTCATTAATTTTATTTACATATTTAACATCATGTAATTGGCTGTAAATCAGAAAACCGTACAAAATACTTTGCAAAAAGCAATTCACCTCATAAATTCTCATTGCTCATTACATTGTTAGGACCAACGTGTGACAGTTCTAATTTTGTTTCACCTTAATGACCTGGCAATCGCGAAGTCAATATTATACCAGACGCGTTTTGTAAATAAACAGTAATAGCTTATTATACACACACAATGTATCTACGTAATTATTTATAATTCATCTTGTCTATTAGAAACAAAGTAGAGATAGTGCAAAAGGCTCACGGAAACATCCGAATTCATATGGCTGTCACAATGAAATTCAATATCCATTCACTGAAGCTAATTGATATAGAAAGATAAACGTTAATATTAGATGTTTAAGATTTTGTACTACAAGTACATCTGTAGCGACTCTTATTTATGAAGGAAGTGGGTAATCATACCAATCTACAACTTTGAAGCAATGAAAGATGAAACAATATTCTAGATAAGACACGTTTTATTACACCATATTATTATCGGTTTTATAATGAGGTTGAGATATTTGACAGTCTATATTTCGCTTCAATTTATACATTGGTATTTAGTCTAATCTAAGCTATCAACGAAGGTCCGACCGAGACTATAGATTTTGTCTTAGTTGAACTTAGTTCGCGACAGAGAATCTCGGTCGAACCTTACCATCAACTCGCAATCTTAGTCTGATCGCGTTTGCCTAATAGCGAAAAATTCATATGCATACATACTTAAGCTCTGAAATGGAATTCGAGATCAAAAATGTAAACAATCTATGACAATGACATGACATTATAAAGTCAATGTTAAAGTGACATTCCAGGGGTATAAAACTTTTTATTTTTTAACAACTTTATAAATTAACGTCGCATTTTGAGATGGGTTATTTACTTTATTTTATTTATTTACACACTTACAAACTATCCTTACAGGTGCCAAACCTAAGACAATGCTTGATGTTTAGGTGTAGATACGCGAAAGTCTAAGTACGTTCGATACACAAGTATCACAATAATTAACATATTTTTGGACATGACTATAAAAAACATACGGCTGAGTGTTCACGGTTCCTGATTACAAAAATAATACCGAGAAAATTTGCTAGAATGATGTAAATAATAAACATAATCTATGTTTGAAAATCAATGTCGTGTTACTTTAATCTTTGGGATAGTTGGGGAACAAATTCCAGTCTTCATCTATAGTTACAATACAACCGAATCCATTTCTATTAAAAAGTTAAAATGATTGATTTGTAGGTAAAAATACTAAAATCTGTATTCATGTACTTTGTAATGCTAAATATTAAGAGTTTTTATGAATTCATAAAAGAGTCATTTGGAGCACCATCTTGTTTTGATTTTTTCAGTACATTGTTATAACTGCGAACCAAATGTTAAAAACTTCATATCATTGCCAGTAGTATAAATTAGACACCCTACATTTTATTAAAACTAGAGAAATATATGATTAAAAAAATAATGTATAATATTAAAAATTGGTAAAATATTTAAAAACTATACGTACCGTCAATGACTGCAAATGCGCATTTTTTTTTTAATATTTCAATGATTTTAGATTACCCACCTCTCGCGATAATTTTTTTGTGCTGGTATACCATTTGTTTACATTTTTGATCTCCAATTCGATTTCAGATCTTATGTGTATGTTATTTATACGTACGTACGTGTTTGTCAGCCTCCGTAGCCTAGTTGGTAGTGACCCTGCCTACGAAACCAGAGGTTCCGGGTTCGAATCCCGGCGAGGGCATTATTTGTGTACTTATTTATCACAAATATTTGTTTTTGGTCATGACCAAATGCTATGCTGTCTATGTATTTAAGTATCGATATATATCTATCTAAATTATATTGTCGCTTGGTACCCATATCACAAGCCTTAATTGAGCTTACCGTGGGACTAGGTCGATTTGTGTAACATGTCCCAAGGTATTTATTTATTTTATTTATATGTCGTATATGCATATTATGTCTTATGTGTACTTGAATACCCAACCATTTGTATTTCTTAGAGGACTAAAATATGATTCAATCCATTCTACGTTAATTTCTCTTTACAGGTAAATACCTAATCATGAAGGACCCCAACAAGCCCCTAATCCGCTTGTACGACATCCCGGACAACACGTTCGAATCCGACGCGTCCGAGGAGAGCGGGGACGAGCCCGCAGAGACACCTTTCGCCCCGCTCTACTCCTACGGGAACAACAAGAGGATTTAGACCTTACCGTCGTACACTTAGGACCTTCTCAACTTAGACGAACCGTATAAGATTGAACCCATACGGAACAGAATACAGTCTCCTTTCATTTATAAACCACAATCAGGTACTAGACGTAACAGGTTTCTAGTGTATTTATCGCAGTTTAATAAGTATTCCTTATGTATTTCATATTTTTATTCAACAGAATACAATTGTATGGTCACATTTGTTGTTTTATTTAAGATCTATAATGGGTCAATTACTTTTACATTTTGGATTGATATTGACAATCATCATCATCATCATATCAGCCGAAAGACGTCCACTGCTGAACATAGGCCTCTCCCAAAGATTGCCACAATGACCGGTCCTGATATTGACAATATCTAAATGTAATATTTACAGAAACACGAACAAATGCCTTATCAATCTACGTAGCCTATTACTATGTAGGGTCGCTAGAATCACTATAATAGTACATTGTGCATCAAGGGAGGTAAGTACGGAATTACTAACGAGAGTGTTAGAGAGGCTTTTATGACTCGAGTTAGTATTCCGCTTACCGACCGTGATGCATACAATGTTTTTCATCACACTTGCCGATAAAAAAATAAGTTTTAAGACATAATATTATTAAATGACGTACTGACATTTCTATTACTCCCTAGGGAATTTCACTTTTCTATTACTCCCGCTACGCACGCAAGCAATGGCGCGCTTAGACAGCAAGTGTGATGAAAAAATATTTTTAATTATTGGCCAATATTCAATAACTGGGCACCATATTCTAAGATGAATTCTGTTACCAGATGAACAGAGTTTGGATTTAGGAGTTTGTTACTAGCGATTTACTCTACAAGAATGCACCATAACTTCAACGCCATGTTACACACAAAAGCTGTCACTTAGACGCTGATATTAATCGTAATAATAGCGGTGGTCTGCGACGGATTAATCTTTGATCGACGTTAGATCTACGGTGTGAATATATCTGCCCGTGGCGTCGAAATAGTAAGGCAGTCAGTCTTCAGGCACTTCTGTGTCTCTAGCCTGCTAAACAATTTGACAGCCCGTTGTAGACGCTAGAGAAACTTAGATATTTGTCCCACCTGTTACTTTGTAAAGTAACAAAGTATACAGATAACACATTAATTCTATATACATGAGTGTGTTTGTACACTGATATAATTCGTCTGTTTCGCGATCTTCGAGATAACAAGCTGATGAACAGTAAGTAGAATGAGTCGTATTATTTTAGTAACGTCATAAAAGGTATGCAACTCCATCCGTCGATGCGATCTTAAACAAAATTTGGTAGGTAATCAATTGTTTACCTATTCTAATACCACATAGTATGTCGGCATATTTAGAGCATACGTAGGTCGCTACATAAGTTTTGCGATAAACAGCCATACATGAAACAAAAAATACATACAAATATATTTCAGAACTTATCTAGTGACCTATGTACATCTATTGATAGGCATAGGAAAGTTCATTATTAGATCAAGTAGACTGCTTATATCAACTAATATCTTCCATATCCTTAAGTGCCGTAGCCTCTTGATTCTTCTCCAGCATATTATCCTGTACCTCTTCCAACGTTTTATCCTTAGTTTCAGGCACGAAGAAGTAGATAAAAAATAAGCCTAAATAACCTACTATAGCGAAAGCCCAGAACACGGCAGAGTGGCCCAAGCCGGCCCTTATTCCGTGATAACACTTGGTTATGACAAAGTTCATCACGCAAGCCATCACGGTGGCTGAACTAGAGGCTGCGGTCTTTACGTTTATAGGAAACAGTTCTGCTTGCATTACATAAGGCAACATTCCTATGCCTACGGAATAAAATATGTTAAACCCGAATAAACCTATTAAGGGTAAAAATGAGATAGTGGAGAGTACATCAGGGCTGAGTTGAACGGTGTCTTGGAGGTAGAAGTATAGGCCGAGGGCGCTCAGTGAGAGCGCTACTCCTAAGTCCGAGACGAACATGAGGATCCGTCGGCCGAAGTAGCCTGCTAGTAACGCTCCCCCGACTCCTGTAGCCAGAGAAAAGATAATAAAGTTAACTGTATCATCCGTTAGCAACATATAATTTGGGAAAGCCTATGGTAAAGCTTTTGTACTCGTCATCAGCCTATCAACAGTCCACTGCTGGACGTAGGCCTCTCCTATTAACTATGCGTATAAGACGCATTAGGAGGTAAATGCCCATAATCGCCACGCTGGGCAAGCGGATTGGCGATCGCAGTAATGTGTCCACTATGATGACGCTGCTGCCCATCATCAATATTTTATCAAATAATGGTCAGTGACACTTCAATCCCTTAGTCGACTCTTACGACACCCGCAGGAGGAGTTGGGGTGGTGACAAAATTTGTATTCTTACTGCCGTCACCACACGGCGTTTTGTACTCGTAAGTGCACAATAGGGTATTTTATTGAATGACTATATGGTTAATCCCCAATCGTGAGCCAATCGCCGCGCAAAGCCACGAACACGAAGTTGAGCTTATTAAAGGTCACCCCAAACCTATCCACGCTTTCGCAATTTTAAGGCAAATCGCGCCATATCGTCGTCCGAGTCGTTTCTTTTTCGCTCTTATTGCGTAGAAATAAAGTTTTCATGAATGAATTGAGCCGAATTCGTGTCGATAGAGTTGGGGAAACCCTAAGTAATCTCACTGCGGAATCGACTCCACACTCGCGGTCTTGGGGCCTTTATGAACACAAAATAGTACCTAAGTGTTAAGTTCAGGCATGTTATAACATTTACAGGTATAGTCAGCAGCAGATATTGCTAAGACGGCAGGGTGTTTAAAATGAACTTGGCACGACTTTATTGCTAAGAGACACGGCGATACTCGCCCGGCGGTGATAGCTGGGCGAGTATCGCCGTGTCTCTTTTTTTACACGGGAGTGTATGCAAGAAACGCGATTATCCATCGCAAATGGTAAAACGTCTCACCTGTGACTAGTTGTACGACACCATATACAATACTGACGAGCGGCCCCGATATGGAACTACTCTGTCTGAAGATGACTTCGAGATACGCTTGGATAGCCATTCCGCCGGTCATGTATTGTAACATCTTCAGACCTGCAAATATTAATTAGATTAATTTGTTTGCGTTTGTACAAAAAACTAATCTAATCTTTTTCAATACCTAAACATATAAGGGAACATTATTGGGTTGATGATGATGCTGATTTTATTAGAAGACATATTGTTTTTACTAATCATACGATCAATCATCATCATCATGTCAGCCAAAGCCTAGTTGGTAGTGCCCCTGCCTACGAAGCTGGAGGTTCCGGGTTCGAATCCCGGCGAGGGCATTATTTGTGTATTTATTTATCACAAATATTTGTTCCTTGGTCATGGCTGTCTATGTATTTAAGTATCTATTATTAATCGTCACCTGGTGGGTACCAATTAAGGCTTGTGATGTGGGTACATCACAAGCCTTAATTGACCTTACCGTGGGACTAGGTTGATTTGTGTAAGATGTCCCAAGATGTTTATTTATTTATCATCATCCTATCTCAATCCACTGCCTGGACGCAGGCCTCTCCTATTAACTATGCGTACAGACACATTAGGAGGTAAATGCCCGTAATCGCAACGCTGGGCATTCGGATTGGTGACCGCTATGATGCTGCTGCCCATCATTAATCAAATCAAAGAATGGTCAGTAACACTTTAATCCCTTAGTCGACTTTTACGACACTCGCGGGAAGAGTTGGGGTGGTGACAAATGTATTATTACTGCCGTCACCACACGGCTAACAAATACAATACCAGGTACTAATAGGTATTAATTAACTACTATATACTGGTAGTGAACATGAAGTCGGGTGATAACAAAATTGAATATTACGGATTTGGTACCTGTTACAATGTATAGCGCTCTTCTGTATTTCATATTTGAGATTAATTCCCAGAAGGTAGTCTTGTTCTCCATGCTTTCTCGCACATGTGCTCTTATAATACCTAACTGCTCGTCCACCCACTGGAATGAATTTGTTAAATCAGAATCAGATATCCAAAGGCAATAGTACTGAGTACGGAATAAGGAATTTAAGTACCTACACCAAAAACTTTGACACTTTCTGTTTGGCCTAATGTGGTTGACGAGTAAAAGCCCGTGCCTACTTAGCGTCTTCCGTGCTTGCTCGCCTAGTCATCATAATCAGCTTTTCTCAGTACCCTGCTGGACGTAGGCCTCTCCTATTAACTATGCGTTAGGAGGTACGAGAAATGACAAATGCCCATAACCGCCACGCTGGGGAAGCGAATTGGCGATCGCAGTATGTGTCCACTATGGTGACGCTGCTGCCCATCATCAATTTTCTATCATTATCAAAGAATAGTCAGTGATACTTCAACCCCTTAGTCGGCTCTTAGGACACCCGCGGGAAGAGTTGGGGTGGTGACAAATGTATTCTTACTGCCAACACAGCCAGTACCACACGCTTAACCTATATAGTGAACGCCCGTATCGCGTGAGCCCGGGCCCTAATGGTATTTTTTGATGTCTCAATCTATTCTCATTTTGTATGGAATTAAATTTAATGTAAAAATATTTATATTAGATAAGTTTAATAATATTGATTAGTCAATTATTTGTTATTGAAATAGTTATTTGTTCAACTAGAGAGCAAAGTAGATTTTTGTTTCGAGTGTTGATGTTGAGTCTCGAGCAAGCGAAAGATTCTATAATTGAATCACGATCGCAGCGAGTGATTCAAAATTAGAATCTTGAGCGCAGTGAGGGACTCAAAGACACGAGATACAAATTAAATTACCTTTTCATCATTAATTCCTTTTAACTTCATAAACTCTATCCTAGCGGCGGCGATCCTGCCATCCTTCATATGGTAATACGGCGATTCAGGTATCCACAGACAACTCAGCAAGTTGGCCACAGGAATGACTAGCACCAACGTGTTAAGCATATTGTAGGAGACGAAGGGACCCACGCAGTACACTATTAGGCTACCGAGGTTGTTGGTCACTTGTACGGACATGCCAAGTGCGCCTCTGATCTCCTTGTCCGCTATTTCAGTGATATATATCATTATTACCTGAAAACAGTAAAATGTATAGTATTTTTTTATATTACATTTTTTATACAATTTCTTCCTGATTTAGTAAACGCTTTATCATCGTTGATTATCGTAATAGGTAATCATAAGTAGGTAAGTATGTATAAATGTCGAATCGGTGTAGTACACAGCATTTCGCGCACTCCCTCATCGATGCCATGTGTAATAATTATTAGTACTGGAACTTAAACTGAATGGCACACCTATTCCACGCCAACAAATCGTTATACACCTGTTTAGGTCACGTTAAGGTAGTTTTTAAAAAAGCAAATTGTATAGGTGCCCAAATCATTAATTCACAAACGTTGATCTATAGGTAAAATCATAAAATTCATAAACTCTTACCACAGCATTCATTCCTAAAGATACTCCGCACAATATTCTTGGGAAATACAACATCTCGGCTGACTTCGTGATCAAGATGATACCCTGAAATACAAAATGCGTTTCGAAGGACCAAAGCTTGCTTTGCCAAACATTGCTTTGAGGCGTATTGCATAATTGGAATTCTCGCTTACTTAGGAAGGGATAAAACTAATTTGCAAATTCATCCCTCATTCTAATATATACGTAGCTGCATCCAGAATATTTTTAAGGCGGACGTTTTCCCAAAAAATGTTAGGTAGGTATGCCCTTTTTTGCTACGATGACAGTTGCATTGAGTTAATTCAACGAGTAACACAAATAGTTAAATACGTGTTATACTATACACCTACCGCACCTATGATTCCAGGTAGTGTCCCACAGAGAAGCGCCTTCCGGCGGCCCAGGCGGTCCAGCAACGGATGCCCAACAAAGCACCCCAAGATAGCTCCGATAGCAAATAGAGAAGCTACCCATGATATTTGAGCCTGCAATCAGAAAATATTAAGCACTATCAGACGTTTAAAACAATGTGGTCATCGACAATAGGTACCTTCACATTTAAACGAAGTCGCAAGTGCAACTGTAATAGATAAGCTTTATAAAATGCGACCTTGATCTTCTCTTATCTGTCAAGTGTATGGCGAAGTCCAGTAGGGAATTAGTTTCAAGGTCTAGGTATTTCAACAACTTCCATTACATTTTTACTACTAGTACACATATAACGCGTTGTAGAACTTGGTATGTGGAACATACTACTAACGCCATCTGTCGAAAAACACAAGCGATGAAAGGAGTGAGTAAATGAGAGTAATGAAATTCCTGATATGCGCGTAACTCGGGTCATACACAAGATTGACCTTTGGCGTTGCACACTAATTTGAAATCACGCGATAATCGCGAACTCACCTCTGTTATTTGCACGTTCGCTTCTCCGCTTTGGAACTTGGGAATAGCTGGCGAAGGCCACGATATCACCGCGCCGGTAAACATGAAGTTTGACGCCGCTATAAGAAAACAAATAAATATTACTTACATGTTTTATTTTTTTGCGGAATATGTAGGAGGCAAACGATCAAACGGATAGGCTGATTGTATGCACTTATAGTCGAGTAATTCGTCCATGAACATTTACCTGCCTATTTAAAAAATATACCCGTTTAAAAAAATACTAAAACTTTTTCTCCTTTAATTTGAATAGGTACTGAAAAAAACAATAGTCGGTAGCATTTTAAGAGGTCGATGAACTGTATGTTTATGTATGACAAAGATCTTTAGAAACGCATATATCAATACCCACAGTAAGTATTTTAAAACTTTGCTTTCGTTTATATCCATAACAAACGCTCGACATTGTATAAACCTCTAAAAATAAATGAATGCGCTGCAAAATTCGCGCCAAACTCACCGCATAATCCCGCCCAATATTGAATCTTTCTCTTCGTCTGATGACTCATGGTGGCAACAACCGGTACCGAAATAAGTTTATTATAATTATAGAATACGCGTATACGACTTTATTTGCCACATCGTGGCAGCGCTGACAACGTCTGGTGATACACTGATACGGTCC
>JALPQI010014684.1:0-34612 GCA_025490895.1 Thaumatotibia leucotreta
CGTTGAATGTCTCTGCCAGCCCGTCAAGAGAAACTTTAACAGCGTTGACATCCGCCATTGCAGTGAAGTGCACTTTGTTTTATGGTGATAAATTATATAGTTATTGCTGCTTGGATATTTGCTCTTAATCCACTGGTAGGTGAAATATGTTAACTAGACATAAATATTTACTACTTTATGTTGTTAAAAAATGAAAAAAAAAACTATTATTTTCTATTAATAATGTGGACACTGATGTGAATAGTTTTATTCACCTACCCGAAAAAACCTAAATATATAAACTAAAAAAATAAACATATAAATATATAAACATAAATATATAAATATCTTGGGACATCTTACACAAATCGACCTAGTCTCACGGTAAGCACAATTAAGGCTTGTGATATGGATACTAGGCGACGATATATATACTCGTAATATATAGATACATATAGATACTTAAATACATAGACAGCCATGACCAAGGAACAAATATTTGTGATAAATAAATACACAAATAATGCCCTCGCCGGGATTCGAACCCGGAACCTCCGGCTTCGTAGGCAGGGTCGCTACCAACTAGGCTACGGAGGCTGACATGACTGATTTATCTTGTGGGTTGACGTCCTAGACTGAGTTTTCCAAATAGTTATAAGTTCACTCGAACACTTTTCGACCTCTTCCTCCATCTGCTCCATTAAGAATAAGGTTTTGTTCACAAGTAGGGCTCGCGGTCGTGTCCGGGTTTCGTGTCAACGTTTCTCATACCCGTGTTCGTGTTACACGTATACGGGTTTCTGACCCGATTTACACGGGTAATTAAAGTCCGTGTAAATAATACCCGTCTACACGAGTACACGGGTATTATTTACACGGACTTTAATTACCCGCGGGTTCGGGGATGTCCTTGACGAGAAGCGTACGAATGGGTCGTGAGACTTAAGAGCTATAGTACAAATGGATAGATAAGTGAAAGGCAACTTGTGTCAAATAGACCTTAACAGATAGAGGCTGACCTTTCCTGAACAGGTAGTGTTTTGTAGTGTCGAACGAAGCTGCAGGTTACATTTAATAATAGACCTTATTTGCATTAGCTCAAATTATTTCGAACCCGTTCGGTTCGGTCTTAAGTACCCGGGTACCCGGGTAGCACGCAGTTTCGTGTAAACGGTATCCGTGTATTGGACACGGCCACGGGTACCCGGCGGGTTCGTGTAATTCGGGACGGGATCTTAGTACCGTCGGGCTTAAGAACACGGGTATCCGGTTTGGCGGGTTACGGGGACCGTGAGCCCTATTCACAAGTCAGATTGCGACAGATTGTTAAATATTCAGTATTTTCTGGCGCTGCATCCTCTTTAACTGTAAGTAGTCCATTAAAAACGAGATGCCAGTAAATCCACATGTAACATCCTACACTCCATAGAACTAAATTACCTCAACACCGATCTTATCATAATTTCTGATGATGCCTGCAACACACCGCATAATTTATGAAAAATAGCCGCGGAAGCTGAGTATGTGGGTTCGATCCCCATTTTCAGACTAGCACGCTTGTTGGGACAAACTGTAGTTCGTTGCAAAGATAGATATGGGACCACCATAAAGGTCTTCGCACACTATATCAACTCCACACCCACTCGACTCAAGTCTAATCATTGAAATTTAAACCCTGTGTCATATGTTCAAGGTTTAATTTCAAAAAAATATATTAAAGAAGTGTAGGACGAGTGGCCTACGCATCGTACACTAAAGGTCAACTCCGACTCGTTTGTCACGCAACGACCACACGTTGTCCACGTAACGACTATGCGTTTGCGACTGACGTGTATCGAGCAACCATTTTCATTGCCCACTCGTTGTCACCGCATTGTCCACTAATGACCATTGGGTGGATCAACTAGTTGACTACTCATCGTGAGTGTGAATCGAGTTGCTGCCGCGTTGGCGTGGAGTTGTTATAGTGTGCGAAGACCTTAAGCCTACAGAATCATTGCTTACAACTACATAAATGTTTGTGAAAATTACATCGTTAAGTCTGTAGATCATTAGTATGAGCCCGCGGGTGTCAATTCTGTCAGTACCTTTCACAGGTTTCTGGAATTGTAGCTTGTATAACCTGGCATCAGAATCTACTTTTGACTAGCGTAAACAAACCCATTAAGTCTCTTTTAAGTCTTTAATCCATACAAATCCGATATGATACCGGAGCCTAACATTTCCATAATACAAAATTGTGCAAAGGGTATCAGACTATTTATTGATAAAATGTAGGCTATTAGACGTTCTATGAGTTGGAAAGTAAAGGATAGTTTAGGTTTTAATACTTTTAATTGATATTTAATGCATTTTCTCGCGTTCGCATTGATATTATGGAGGGAGCGCGGTGGCATGCTTTACGTATAGAGTAAAACCTAACGTTACTGATACTTGTAAAATTCATGGTACGGCAACTGAGTACTCCTGTATCGCACTGATGGACTCGAGCGAGCGTGATGGTCTACTTTACGTATCAAGTAAACGCTAACGTAAACGTGATTTTCGCAAATTTGACCGAAACTCATATGACACTTCTTGCTTCTCTTAGCCTCAGGAAAACGCTGTTTTTTTTCCTTTTCTCATGGGCGCCTTGTATAATTAAGTCCGGCTTTAACTGTAGACTACAGCCGCCTGTAAAGTCAATAATAGAAACGTGTCACTATTACACCTGTCACCCTAGTGAAATAGGGCCAGATTTAATAATGTAGAATACAATCCTAGTATTCGGCAGTGTCGGGTGCCGCGGACCGCCAGCATCCATCACCAGCGACAACGATTTATCTGCCGCGACACAAATTGAGTTCTGTCCGACAGTACTTACGAGATATGGGGGCAGTAGGCCACCTTGTAGGAAAAGAAAGGAAAAACAGAAACATTTATTTATGTCGGTGAAGGAAAACATCGTGAGGAAACCTGCATTCATCCTCGAAGGAATTCAAAGGTGTATGTGAAGTTCCCAACCCGCTTATAGGGCCAGCCAGTGTGGGGACTAATATAGCCCAATCTCTCTCATATATGAGAGGAGGCCTGTGCCCAGCAGTGGGAAATTATAGAAACTAAAATATTACATATTATATTAAATTTGTTTATGTATCCCAACGCAATGAACATAAATAAAAATTAACAATAAGTGGTGACCACAGTAAGAATAAATATGTCACTACCCCAACTCTTCCCGGTGTCGTAAGAGTCGACTAAGGGATTGAAGTGTCACTGACTATTTTTGATAGAAGATTTATGATGGGCAGCACTGTCATCATAGTGGCCACATTACTGCGATCGCCAATTCGCTTGCCCAGTGTTGCGATTATGGGTAATTGCCTCCTAATACGTAACAAACTGTGTTCGTTCATATCACATCACATCACATTATCAGCCTATCGCAGTCCACTGCTGGACGTAGGACTCTCTTATTAACTATGTGTATAGACGCTTTAGGTATATCTCTATAATTGCCACGCAAGCGGATTGGCGTTCTCAGTAATGTGTCCACTATGATGACGCTGATGCCCATCATATCAAATCACAGAATGGTCAGTGACACTTCAATCCCTTAGTCGACTCTTACGATACCCGCGGGAAGAGTTGGGGTGATGACTAATGTATTCTTACTGCTGCCACCACACGGCTAGCCTGCTGACTATCTGTTTCCAATGTGACACAAACTTGAGGACGTAAATTGATGCTGTTAACGATGGTGCTGATGATGATGAGATTGTCGCCTCCGACTCACTATCGATTCGACTCTGATCACTCGCTTTATGAATGACTTGCATTATATTATCGGTTCTTACTGGTTCTTCTCGGGTCAGTGGTGTAGGGTCAGAACCAAAATTAGTTTTAATTTGATGTTTAACTTAGACCATTCAAAAGGGTTTTTTATTATTCCAATTTGAATAAAGAATGATTTGACTTTGACTATGCATGAATACAGGCTCAGCCTAGTTTGGACTCTTATACGTATCTCTTATGTTTTTCTATCTAATATCGATCTGTAGATTTTTGTGAAATTAATTAATTCGGCAATAAATTATTCTGATTGTCTTTTTCTTTAGTTGTCCTATTTAGTAAACATCATTCTAGCTTAAAAAATGTTTTTTTGCTCTATAACTGCCTTGTTTGTCTACGATATCTTCTGTATACAATGTGTAACCATGACTGGGGCTTTTAAGAAAATGGAGAATAATACGCATTACTAACAATCGTTTTCAAGTTTTAACAGTTGACAAATATTTAAATAACTGTACAGTTATTTATTTCCTTCAAACAATCAATGTAAAGCATGTTTAACCGAAATAGCTCTCCGAATCGCTAAACTGAAGTGGCAGTGGGCGGGGCACATTGCGCGTAGAACCGATGGCCGTTGGGGCGGGAAGGTTCTTGAGTGGCGGCCACGTACCGGAAGGCGTAGCGTGGGTAGGCCCCCCCACAAGGACCTATGATCTGGTGAAGGTAGTAGGAGTCCGCTGGATGCGGGTGGCACAGGACCGGTCATTGTGGCAATCTTTGGGGGAGGCCTATATTCAGCAGTGGACGTCTTTCGGCTGATATGATGATGATGATGATGAAAGCATGTTTTGCTTAGTTGTCAAACACTGCGAGTGGCTGCTATTTAGTCACTGTCAAAAGCTAACTAACGATTCATTTTGACGTACATTGCTTCTCATTTAACATTTTTTATCAGATTCATCAGCCTATAATAGTCCACTGCTGGACGTAGGCGTCTCCTATTAAATATGCCTATAGACGCATTAGGAGGTAAATGTCCATAATCGCCACGCTGGGCAAGCGGATTGGCGATCGCAGTAATGTGTCCATTATGATGACGCTGCTGCCCATCATCTATCTTTTATCAAATAATGGTCAGTGACACTTCAATCCTTTAGTTAGTCGACTCTTACGACACCCGCAGGAGGAGTTGGGGTGGCAAAAACGTAAGATTGGCAAAATCTCGAAAACCGTCCAACTTTTACTAAGGTCATGTTATGTTAGTTAGGTACCTCTTGGGTCGACCTACCTCGGGTGTCAGGGTGATCCATTATTTATAGGACACCCTGTATGTGATAACACAGTTTATATTCGACAGAAGTAAAAATACTCACATTCATAAAAATCTTCTCTTCAAAGTTACAGAAATGCGAAACTAAATCTTAACCAGTAGTCAAACAATGAACTAAGTTCTAAAATTAATCAATCAATTTCAGTTGAATCAAACTTATGCTCTATCATAGCTTTGTATCAAAGTTTGGTCCAACATTGACTCCCTGGATGCTTAGCCAAGTTGCCAATCGCTAACGCTTGGTAGCGTATCGTAGTTTTCCCTCTCTGTCACTCTTTCTTAGTGCGACAAAGACAGTTAGCTGCCTTTCGTTTACGATTGATGATTAAGCGTTAGCGATTGGCAACTTGTCTAAGCATCCTGAACTCTAAGGATAATCTTAAAGCAAACTATGGGCTCCGACAGGTGCGTGCATGGAATCAAAGTTTGTGTGAGCCGTGCTGTAGTTGTGATTGTTTCTTGATAGTTGCAACACATGCCATGCGGTGACAACGGCAAGAATACACTAGTCAGTACCCCAACTCTTCCCGTGGGTGTCTTAACGAGTCAATTAAGGGATTCAAGTATCTGTGACCATTAATATAATATAATATTTTAGCCTACATAATGTCCCACTGCTGGGCACAGGCCTCCTCCCATATGTGAGAGGGATTGGGCTATAGTCCCCACGCTGGCCCTAAGCGGGTTGGGAACTTCACATACACCTATTAATTTCTTCGCGGATATATGCAGGTTTCCTCACGATGTTTTCCTTCACCGAAAGCTAATGGTACTTAAATATCATCTGATATTCCGTACGTAAGTTTCGGAAAAACTCATTGGTACGAGCCAGGATTTGAACCCACGACCTCCGGATGGAAAGTGAAACGTCTAAACCACTGAGCCACCATCTCTGACCATTCGTTTAGTGAAAATGTAGGTATAGTTAAGTAAATCAATGCACATTCACAAGTTCAAGCGATGATTAACTTTGGCGGCAGATAAACCTGACGCGGTTTTTGCTCGCCATGTGAGCCTTTATTGTAATTAAGGTCAGTGCGGCTAAGTCAGGCATATTTTATTTTGAAGAAAAGTCCGTCATATGCGTCTTATATTGTTCAATTAGGGTCAGAGTGTCAAATCAGTTGGTAGACGGCCTTAGCCTTTAAATGTTTTAGATAAATAAATAAATGATATAAAAAAAACTAATCATACGTCGATAAAATTATATGTATGTATCTACCGACAATAAAAGGGCATTTCTCCGAGCGTTTATTAATTTGTGACGGCGGCCTTGTATTTGTACAGGAACTTATGAACATAACGCCACAAGCGCCATCGACAATGTGGTCCCTTTGCTCAGATAACATCACGAAAAGAAGAGTGGCTCTATATGGCTCCGCTGAGTTAGTTAATTCCGGCTTGTCGCAACACCGAGTAAAGCGCTCCATGTGTCGCGCCTGCATTATTCCGCCGTACTTAATAACGTGGTGGAGTATCCCGGAGGAGCCCGAATACAGGCTTCTCGCTGAGGATTCAGCAGCTGTGGTCGCGCCACTACGTGCACTTCAGCTGCAGGATACCAGCGCGAGTGCAGACTTCTGGCCGAAGGGCGTCGTGTTTCGGTGGTTCCGGGGCAATCTGCCAAATGCTACGTTTGATTAGACGACGCAACGAAGCCACGTTATTACGTTGTCGCCTAAGTATTCTTTGATATGTATATTTTTAGTTCGCAGTGACTTGGTTTTTACTGTTATGCTGTGAAACTTATTGGAATAAATCACATTTATTTAAACTTTATTGCACAAATTAGGAGTACAAATGGCGGATTTATTGCCATTAATTGTTGGATATCTTGGTAGAAGTCAAGACGTTTACCAAGATATCCAAAAATCCATGAAACTTTCGTGAGATTCGTGTAATAATGTTTCATCCCGAAATAAACCATAATAAATAGGTACTTATGTAAGTAAATAATTGGATTTGCTTTGAAAAGGCCTGTTTGTGTTTCGTGGTGTTTTTATTTTAACAAAAATCCTCGGGCGGTAAGTGGTCGAGTCAACACGCTTGTTTGGGTAACGCTAATGTTTTTACTAACTCCATGTTTATTTATAATTCTACGGTTTTGTTTTGAAGGAAAAACAGAATACGAGCACAATTGTGGTCATCGCAGATTTTGAGGTATAATAATTACAATTCACATGACGTAACTAAAGACCCAAGAGCTGGCGACTTTCTCGCACAACGCATCAGTTTGCGATAAATGCCGCCAGCATCCTCGGTATAATACCACAAGGGCCAATCTTAGACCCTGTAGGATGATTATAGTTATGCCTGGTAATGAGTTCCTAGCTAGGAGTTTGATACTAACCCCCATAGCTACGCCCGAGATCTTAAATAATATTCTTATAGAAAACCACAATAAGTGATAAGTGTGATTAAAATACAATAAAAACCGACCAAGAGCATGTCGGGCCATGCTCTGTATAGGGTTCCGTAGTAATTCAAAAACGGCTGGACCGATTCGTTCGAAATAGTTTTATTTTAAAGTATTCTATAAGCCCACTTCTATTATTCATGATTTTTTTCAAATTTTAGGATACGATTTTTTTTCTTCTGCAGCAATTATCTCCGGAAATATTGACTTTAGAAAAAAACTTTATTTAAATACCCTTATTCTTTTTAAGATACCTATTCAATGATATGCCACACTATAGGATTACAGCAAATAAAAAAAATCATCCCCACTTCACCAGTCGGTGAGGTACACGAAAAACAAAAAAAAAAATAGTTTTTATTATAGGTACCTACCACTTTGTAGCCATGATTAATATGTATACTTGTACCAAATTGCAGATTTCTAGTACTAACGCCTACTGAGCTATGCTGCGGACAGACGGACAGATGACAAACGGACAGACGGTCAGACGGACGGACATGGTGAAACTATAAGGGTTCCTTGTTTACTACGGAACCCTAAAAACACAGCATAACACAATAAAAATATATATGTATATCCCACTTCATCTTTAGGAAAAACTCAATTAATTTCTTAACGACGCCCGCGAGTGGCACTCCATTAATCTTAGAAAATCTCCGTGAAAAATGATGCTGAGCTTACGTTCGCCAAAATATCTTAATTATCCCCTTAATTATGATATTGTTGTCTATGTAGTAGCTGTGTGGTGACGGCAGTAAGAATACATTTGTCACCACCCCAACTCCTCCTGCGGGTGTCGTAAGAGTCGACTAAGGGATTGAAGTGTCACTTAATTACCATTATTTAATAAACGATTGGTGATGGGCAGCAGCGTCATCATAGTAGACACATTACTGCGATCGCCAATCCGCTTGCCCAGCGTGGCGATTATGGGCATTTACCTCCTAATGCGTCTATACGCATAGTTAATAGGAGAGGCCCACGTCCAGCAATGGACTATCATAGGCCGATGATGATGATGTCAACATAGCTGGCTACAATAACTTTCTTTTTGGTAATAGATCATAGTAATCAGGGTGCTTAGACAAGTTGCCAATCGCTAACGCTTAATCGGTCAATCGTAAACGAAAGGCAGCTAACCGTCTATGTCGCACTAATATAAAAGAGCGACAGAGAGGGAAAACTACGATACGCTACTAAGCGTTAGCGATTGGCAACTTGGCTAAACGCCCTGGTCTCCTGTTCGTTGCCGCCGCGATTTGGGCTCTACTTTTCACTTACGATCAGGTGGAGTGGAACCACTTTGTTATGCCAATAAAAAAAAACTCGGGCAAGTTACACGTGCTAGTGCCTCCTATACCCGATACCTATATTTAAGATTTTAAGCACCGTTTTACGAGTTAAAATTATGAGACAGAACAAAGAGATACTTTTTAACCGCATGGCATTTTAAAGTGAATAACAACCCTCCTATCGGGGGTGAAATACGCGGCCCTATCTGCAGAGGGCGGTAAATCTTTCCATCGACGCTGAGCGCGGAGGTATGTAGCTGGCATTAGTTTTCTCAAGCTTTATTAAAATTAAAATCTTCTTCGGTTCCCGCAAGGATTAAACATGAAATAAAATCATGAAAACGGATAGACTCGCGTATATTGATTAAATAGTTACAATATTCTTGATATTACTTTTTTATAAGTTCTCATGGAATAGCTAAATAAATACTCGAAAAGTGTCGAGTATATTCCGGTAATTTTGAAAATGTTCTGTATCTTGTACAAAAGTGGAATTCTTTACTGGCACATGTGTTTCCGCATACCTATAAGTTGGGACCCTTTAAACGAAGCGTGAAGAAGCATCTAGCGGGCCAGCAAGGCGGTGGCAACTAACAGGTTACTGATTGTCTCCTGTTCGTTGCCGCCGCGATTTGGGCTCTACTTTTCACTTACGATCAGGTGGAGTGGAGCCACTTTGTTGTGCCAACATAAAATAAAATAAAAATGCTAGGCAGGGGCAAATCTAAAAAGAAATGATGGGACGACCTGGGGGGACGCATTAGTACTGATGCGATTCAGCTTAGGACGTAAACTAAATTATTAAAGTTATTGTCTGACCATCTAACTAATAAATAAAGTCAACGTTACAGCACTGCTCCCAAAAAAAACTGTGGTGTCATAATTAAGTGTAACTTAACCTCCTGGATCCTGGAGGTGTCAAATCAAGCAAAACTGATATTTTTTTCAATAAATCAAATAAGCTAGCAACCCATATTGTAGGAAAAATAATAAAAAAAATCCAGTGGTTTTCCATCAGATTTTTCCATATGGTCTCATGTGAGTACAAAGGGACTATGTCCTCACTCGAGGTACTTATATGAAAGGAAACAAAACGGTACAAAAATCGTTTAATTACGTATAAAAATCCAAAAACCACATATTTGTACTTATTAGAGAACAATGAAATGAATTTAGTCTCAAACAGATCGAAATCTTTTCCTCTACATATGATTATAAACTTACAAAATATAGTTATATTTGTAATAGGCAGCACAGACTTACAAATAAAAGCCAGTAACAAAATTAACTTTTCTAAACTGTGTACGAGTACACATATACTTAACAATGGTATGCAAGTTGCATGTTAGACAAATTAAATAACTTTATAGGTAATCACATTAATTGGTACAAAAATATATTATATCACATTAATAATTTAAAAAAAAAAAATAGAATAAAATAAACTAACACTAAGGAAATAAAACTATATCAACAAATACTACAAGTTAACAAATATTTACAAATAAAAAAAGGCTCGAGCTCCGTGCTTGATGGTAGGGTGCCCAGAAGGCTGGCGGAATTACCTCGCTGAATAGCAATCGCTATTCGCTGGGCGAGGTAATAGCCAGCTTTCTGGTCACCGGTGGCGTCTACGAGCCGCTTCTTGAGCCCTTTAAAAATCTCGTGGGCTCCAGGTCCCCAGGGGCCAAGTGTTTCTACCCCAAACGGCACAAATATGCAGCTGGAATCTATAGCTGCATATTTGCGCCGCTTGAGGAGTTCAGCTGCTTCCGCAGCCGCTCCGGCCTTTTTCAAAGTTCCTGGGAGATGGGACGGCGCCAGGGTATCCACACATGTGGCGTCCCATACTAAAGGCTGCCCCAGCTCCCAGAGAACAAGAGTCATGCCATCTGGCCGCTTCCCGTCGACCCGCGCTAGACCCGTAGGCTCCAGGACTGCAGGCAATCCCGCGGAAGTGAACGCTCGGCGCAGGATATCATTTATGGTAGCGTGGCGTGCTATACGGCCAGCACTTCTATTGCACGAGAGATCATGCAGCCCCTTCGACGACACATTAGCGTTGCAGTGGCATTTATGTGGGGCTACACAGTCTGAGCCCAGACTTAATGCAACCGAGAGCCTAAAGGTTGACAAAAGGGTGCCTAGATTTCTGGAAGGATGTACTTGTAATATACTCGTACACATCTTCACCTTCGGAAAGACCGTCGGATTCATCGAAGTTCCGGTATTCCTCAATTTCACTGTCTTTTTAAGGCTGAAAATTGGAAATAAAAAATAATTAACATTCGTGTGAAATAAAAAACTTACTTTATTGAGACCGATGTTACTCGTACGAGAACATAATTTATTTGTGTAAGTCCTTGCATACTCGCACGAGTACATAAACTTCAAAGATTCATAAAACGAAAGTTTTGTAATTATACAAAGGAAACCTAAATACTAACGCATGAATTACATCATATATTTACTAATCAACAGTAAACAAAAATATATAATTACACTTTCATTGATATAAATTGATGTTTACTTACCGCGGAACATAGTGATGCAAGTAGTGTCAGCTGTCTAAGCCATACTGATCGGTGATTGGCCGCCTGATACTCCATGTTTATTTTATTACATTGACAGTTTTGTTCGGATACTTTCTACACATGCCAACTTGTTATGCTGCTTTGACATTTAGCCGGAGATTTTTTTAAATCTTATGTCCTCAAGCGAGAAACGGGGGATCTAGGAGGTTAAAAAAAACCTCGTAATCCATGATTAGTAATCAATCCCATGCCTGGTTTAATTTATCGTCCTTATTAGATTTACATAAGGTGTATTATCAAACCGGAATCAGAAAGGGATTCGAAAGTACTGTTGACACAACAATTGACACTATATTTATCAAGAAAAGAGTTGTTTAATAGATGTCGCGAGTGATTAATTAATCTATATATTTAAGTCTCCGAACATAAATTATAAATATATTGATTTAACTATGAATATATCCTAGATTGACTTATGACACTGTCGTGTCAACAGTACTTTCAAATCTCTTTCTAATCGCGGTTTGATAATACAACCAGCGCACTTAGTTCATACAAATTTGTTTGCCCAATGTCCCGAGAGATAGCGCTGTTCTAATGGTGAACTGACAAACACGGTTTACTGTAGATTTAGCCAATAACTCTTTTTTTTGTTCTTTGAGATTTGTGTGGAGAGTTCAGCATTACTATTGAATATACGTCCGTTTATTATTAAGCTCGATATTTTTTGATTTAATGCTTCCTTTTCGAGACCCAAGAGTACGGAGTTTGTACATGCTATCTGATTCGATAGGACCACAAGGTATATCGCCACAAAACAAGCTTTAATTTAGCTTACCGTGAGACCAGGTCGTTCTGTGTAAGGACTATCTTATTTATTTATTTATATGTTGAGACATCTTACACAAATCAACCTAGTCCCACGGTAAGCTCAATTAAGGCTTGTGTTGTGGGTACCAGGCGACGATATATATAATAGACAGAGACGTATAGATACTTAGATACATACACAATTATACAGCCATGACCAAGGAACACACATTTGTGATTATATTTCACAACTTCATTCTTTGCGATTTAAGGTTTACATATTGTAGTAGCGCCCCACGCATCAGCCTTGCACGGTGTTTAAAGGTTTTTTTTTTTTTTTATGTTAGCAACACTAAAAACATTCCCACTATCTTTCACCCCCTCTATCGGGGTTCCATAGTCGGCTCACTGACTGCCTCGTTCGAATCATTCAACGTTTCCGTGCTCAAGCCTTCGCACGTCAAGCAACACTCCGAATTTTCTTCAAGGGCAGATACTGTCATGCTTAAAGTCTTCAACGTCGAGTTTTCTGCAACGCAGAATATTTACAATGCTGATACGTTACTGCTAACAGGGCAGATACTGTCATGCTTAAAGTCTTCAACGTCGAGTTTTCTGCAACGCAGAATATTTACAACGCTGATACGTTACTGCTAACAGGGCAGATACTGTCATGCTTAAAGGGTAACAAGTAGCCCAAAGGTACTGTTACGCCAAGCTAACTAACAATAGCTAACGCCGAATATATGCAACGCCGAGTTTTCTTCAACGCCGAGTTTTCTTCAACGTCGAGTTTTCTTCAACGTCGAGTTTCTGCAACGCCGAGTTTCTGCAACGCAGAATATTTACAACGCTGATACGTTACTGCTAACAGGGCAGATACTGTCATGCATAAAGGGTAACAAGTAGCCTGTATGAAACCTATTCATACTTTTAATTGGCTGATTAATAAAATGTCTCTTTTTTATATATTTAAATGTGACATCGAACAGAGGTGTCTTGTTAAATGAAAACTTATACAAATTACTTCAATAAAATATATGAACCAGTAAACACATATTTAATTTAATATTTTTACATAATATACATATCGCCAACATCTTTGGTCCTCACGAGCCAACAGGACATCTTTCCAACAGGACAGTGATAGAATTGTGTTAATAAATACAGTGAACAGTTATACTAAATAAACTACATATACATAATGACGGATACCGAAAAATACAAAACACTGAAAAGTTCCAGAAGCATCATAAAGGGAAAGGTAACTAGAATCTTTAACTACGTTGCCACACAAAACAAAGATAGTTTAAATACAGAAGAACTGAAATTACGGAAGACAGACTTGACTACACAGATGGAGAAGTTCGACGAAGTTCAACAGGCAATAGAGCTCATAGAAAATGACGAGAAGAAAGCCGACGAGGAACGATCGACAATGGAGTCAAGATATTACCAGACCAGAGCGCTCATCAATCAATTACTAGAGAAAAACGAAGAGGACGTGAAGACGAAGAGTCAGCCCTACAAACTGCCGAGGTTAGAGCTTCCTACATACGCCGGAGACATACGCGAGTGGCCTGCGTTCAAGAACCTGTTCCAATGCGCCATGGACGGAGGAAACGTGCCGGAGCTGCAACGGATGCAGTACCTGAAGAGCTGCTTGAAAGGCGAAGCTGCGGGTTTAATCAATTCCCTTCTCATTCTCGACGGAAACTACACTAAGGCTATGAGCATACTCGAAAATAGGTACGAAAACAAAACGATCATTGTAAACTTTCACTTAAAAAATTTTATGTGTTTTCCTATGCTTAATAAATCAAATATAAAAGACTTTTTAAATGTATTACAACAGAGTCTAGATTCGCTCAGTGCTTTGAATCTGCCTGTGCAACAGTGGGATGTACTTTTAGTTTATATAATTACACATAAATTTTATAATTCTCTGAGAGCGGCATGGGAGTTGACAAGGAAAGAAACATCTATTCCAACCATTAAAGAGCTTTTAGATTTCCTCAAGCTGCGTGCAACAGCATTCGAGCTTATGAATGATAAATCTGACAAGTTTCCGCAACCAAATTCAACCCCCAAGCTCGCACACATAACTACGTCAGACGATTGTAATAATAATAATATAATATGTACTCTTTGCCAAGGGCAACACAATATCTCTAAGTGTATACAATTTTTAGAAATGCCAGTTGACAAACGTATAAACTACATAAAGTCCAAGTTTTTGTGTTACAATTGTTTACAGCCTTACACAGCTCAACACAAATGCTCAAAAAGATCCTGCTCTACATGCAACGGTAAGCATCATAGTTTAATTCATCTATCTAACCCCCCACCTAAACGCGCAAGCATAGCTATTGCCGCAGATACAACAGCTCAACAGAAGCAACATACAGATACGACGGCTCGACAGAAGCAACATACAGATACGACAGCTCAACAGAAGCAACATACATATACAACCTCAATGCAACAGCATTCCCTGCAACAGCAACCACAGTCACAGCTGACAAATAATATACAACCTATAGACCAACCGACAACTGTCAATGACATAACAAATAATCAATGTCAAACAATTTTAATGTCACCTACGACAATGCATATATCAAACAATTATAAACATATTTTACTGTCCACAGCGATAATTAATATACAAGACGACTCCGGATTATGGCACCCTGCGCGCGTTCTGTTGGACCCGGGAAGCGAAGTAAACATAGTTGCACACAGTCTTATCAAGCGAATGACCAGTAAGCTACAATATGCTTCACACATTATACAAGGCATTGGCGAGTCTGGTAAGCAAACGCAATTATGTATGAATGCGAACATAGCTTCAAGACATTCGGATTTTACAGCAAATATCGATTTTGTTGTCATGGATAACATAACCGTGCCGCTGCCACATGTGTACATAAATACAAATGCGGGGAACATTCCTGCAAAGATTAACAAATTGCTTGCAGATCCTACATTTTACAAACCAGGCGAGATAGACATGCTCTTAGGAGCTGAGTATTTTTATCCGTTATTGCTAGGCAATCAGATTAGCTTAGGATCAAACAGACCTTTATTTATTGAGACCGTTTTAGGATGGATCGTATCGGGTAGCGTCAAAGAATATACATCGGGCACACATAGCATACATAACGCTCATGTAACTTTACATATGATTGACACACCTTCGACAGATGATTTATTGATCAGATTTTGGCAACAAGAAGAGGTAAGTCCTAAAGTCGTGTTCACACCCGAGCAAAAATATTGCGAACAGTTATTTCTTGACACAACAGTGCAAGATGAGACTGGACATTTCGTAGTTGAAATGCCTATACAAAATGAAAGAGTTCAAGATTTAGGTAACTCGTTTCAAAAGGCATATCGATGTTTATTGACACTTGAGAGTAAGTTTCAAAAAGACCCCTTGCTCTACACACAGTACAAAGCTTTTATTTACGAGTTCATTGAGCTAGGTCATGCCGAGTTCATTGATAACTTTCAACATACACAAGTACCACATTGCTATTTGCCACATTTAGGTATTTTAAGACCTGAAAGTAGATCTACAAAGTTAAGAACAGTTTTCAACGCCAGTAGCAAGACGTCGTCGGGATTGTCGCTCAATGACATAATGTTAGACGGACCGAACATATACAACGATGTGCTTGACATAATACTTCGATTTCGTATGTACAAATTCGCGTTTACGTGTGATATAGTTAAAATGTTTAGGACCATTTTGGTCAAAGAAGAGCAAAGGCCGCTGCAAAGAATCTTATGGCGAGATTCAAAGTCGGATCCTTTAAAATGCATTCAGTTAAATACAGTCACATATGGTACAAAATGCGCCCCTTACTTAGCATGCCGTACTCTGCGCATGCTGGCCGGACAACACAAACAGGAGTTCCCCGAAGCCGCGGACATCATAGAGTCGGAATGTTACATGGACGATTTCCTATCCGGAGCGGACACTCTTGACCAAGCGCGAAAAGTTTGTGGTCAACTCAAACATGTTTTACAGAAAGGTAATTTTATTCTTCATAAATGGACTACAAATGAGCCTCAAATACTTACATGTGCCATACCCACTCATGATAATGACGACACATATGATTTTGCCCCTAGCGAAGCAGTCAAGACGTTGGGAGTGAAGTGGTTGCCACAACGTGACATGCTTACTACAGCTGTTCCAGAGCTACAACAGTTCAAGCTTACCAAAAGGAATGTATTGTCTGCAATAGCAAAAATATATGATCCCATTGGTATACTAGCGCCGACGGTCATCATAGCGAAGATACTCATGCAAGACATTTGGAAGTCGAAGATCGATTGGGATACAGTCATTCCAGATGATCTACAACGTACATGGTTAGAGTTTCAGACAAATCTACACAAGTTACAAGATATTGAAGTCCCAAGATATTACTTTTCAGATATTCCACTGTGGATAACCTTAATCGGATTTAGTGATGCATCTGCAAAAGCATTCGGTGCAGTTATTTATTTCAGAGCCACATATCCTAACAAAGCACCCTCTTGCAGTCTCATCATGGCGAAGACACGAGTAGCGCCGATCAAGACACAATCACTGCCACGATTGGAACTCTCTGGATGTTTATTGCTAGCACATCTCGTTTTGAGAAGAGCTTTCAAAGACAAATTTAAAATTAATGACATAGTATTATTTACAGATTCGCAAATAGTGTTACATTGGATTAAGTCACCATATAAAAAGCTTCATACATATGTCTCTCACAGACTAATGGAGATCATAGAGTTGACAAAGTTTTGAAATGTGGAATTATGTCAATACAAAGGAAAATCCTGCTGACTTACTCACGCGAGGAGTTTACCCTCAGAACCTGAAGATCAATTCACTGTGGTGGAACGGACCAGAACGGAGCTACATCAGGATCCCAACACTTGGCCCATGACGTCATCCCCTGTGATCAGTGACGAAGATCTGAAGATTGAAGTGATCGAGCCGCGCACTACGCATACAGTGACTCAACAAAATACACTTGATTATTTTTATACATACTGTCAAAAACATTCGAGTTTTAATAAATTGATTAGAATAATAGCATACGTGTTAAGATTTATAAAGAACTCACGTAATCTGAATAAAGTTGTGTCATTTCTCACATCACATGAACTTAAAAGTTCACACGACTTTATCATTAAAACTATACAGCGTGTACATTTTATTAAAGAGTACAAAGAGTTACAAAAAATAAAGAAAATACAGTCCACAACACATAGTACAGATAGTAGAAATATTGACACTCAAGTTTACAGCGTGTACACTTCGAGCCCTTTACGTAAACTTAACCCTTTTCTAGACGAAAATAATATTATTCGTATGGGAGGTCGCATACAAAACTCAAACATACCATACAGCCAAGCACACCCTATATTGTTGCCATGTAAGGAGCACGTGACAACTATGATAATTGAACAATTTCACCTTCGTTTGTTACATATAGGCGTTCAAGGTACGCTTTTCGGGCTACGGTTAAAATATTGGCCTATTAACGGTCGTATGGAGGTTAAGAAAGTCATACATAGATGCGTTCGCTGTGTCAGATACAATGCAGAAGCCTGTGAGCAGCAGATGGCTAGCTTACCCTCTCCAAGAGTCACGCTAATACGAGCTTTTTTACATGTCGGTGTTGATTTTAGCGGAGCAATTTATATTCGAAATTCTATGCTTCGAAACTGTAAGTACACTAAAGGATACATATGTTTGTTTATATGTCTGTCGACTAAAGCTATACACCTAGAATTAGTTACAGAACTGTCATCACAAGCCTTTATCTGCGCCTTAAAAAGATTTATAAGTCGAAGAGGTTATTGCACACATTTGTACTCAGATAATGCTACAAATTTTAAAGGTGCAAATAACGAGCTGCATGAATTGTATCAATTGTTTAAAAACTATTCTTCTTATAGTCAAGTGATCGATTATTGCAATACTAATTGTATAGAATGGAAATTCACAATTCCTCTTGCCAGCCACATGGGTGGAATTTACGAAGCCGGTATTAAATCTGTAAAAAGCCTATTAAAAAGATATTTGGGTAATGTCAGATTGACTTATGAGTTCTTTTATACGGTTCTCGTTCAAATAGAAGGAATTCTGAATTCTAGACCATTATGTTCAGTTTTCGATGTACCTGATAATGTCAATATTGTTTGTTTAATGCTCATTTCTTGATTGGATCTCCAATTTCAGACATTCCTGAGCCTAGTCTCATAGATAAAGCAGAACATAGATTGAACATGTATCAAAAAATTACTCAAATAAAACAAAAGTTTTGGGTACAATTTTATAATTATTATTTAAGTGAGCTGCAACCAAGAAGCAAGTGGCTGCAGAGAAAGTCTAATTTAGATATTGGACAAATTGTTTTATTAAAAGATGAAGCTACTCCGCCTGCTTGTTGGCCGCAGGGTAAAGTTATTTCTGTTAATAAAAATTCATCAGACAATTTGGTACGGTCTGTACAAGTCAAGACTCAGAAAGGTGTCTTCACCAGGCCAATAAACAAAATTATTTTGTTACCTGTTACATAATTATATTATTTAGTTTGTAGTATTGAGTAATACAGTTAGTACTACTTGTTATAATTAATATTTATGTTTTCTTCTCAAAAGGGCCGAGAATGTATGAAACCTATTCATACTTTTAATTGGCTGATTAATAAAATGTCTCTTTTTTATATATTTAAATGTGACATCGAACAGAGGTGTCTTGTTAAATGAAAACTTATACAAATTACTTCAATAAAATATATGAACCAGTAAACACATATTTAATTTAATATTTTTACATAATATACATATCGCCAACATCGCCCAAAGGTACTGTTACGCCAAGCTAGCTAACAATAGCTAACGCCGAATATATGCAACGCCACCGAGTTTTCTTCAACGTCGAGTTTCTAACAACGTCGACGCCAAGCTAGCTAACAATAGCTGATGCTGAATTTCTACAACGCAAGGCCGAGTTTCTGCAACGCAGAGTTTTCTGCAACGCTGATACGTTACTGCCAAACCGGGCAGATACTGTCATGCTACTCATGTTTTAAGACTAAACCAGTAACCATACAAAGGTACTGTTACACCAAGCTAGCTAACAATAGCTGACGCTGAATTTCTACAACGCAGTTTTCTACAACGCAAGGCCCAGTTTCGGCAACGCAGAGTTTCTGTAACACTGATGCGTTACTGCCAAATCGGGCAGATACTGTCCGAATATGTAGCTACCGCTGAATTTCAGCAAGGTCCAGTTTCTACAACGCTGATGAAATGAAATGAAAAATGTCTATTTGATGCTAAAAATAGAAACAAAAGGAAAACTTAATCGTATGCGTAGTGCCAAATGGGGCTGTTACTGTCACGTTTAAAGGGTAACCATACAAAGGTACTGTTACGCCAAACTAGCTAACAATTTAGCTATGTACGCCTGTATCTCCAATTTTGGGATCATCACACGAGCACCATCAGCACAGCCCAGCCCAGATTCTGTACGCACGACATCTTTTCAACCTGACACGTCAACCGGTCATCGGCACCAGAATGTACCCACTGAATGCACACTGTTCTCGCTCGAGGAAATAAAATTGGACGAGGAAATCGTCAATTGACTGGACAAACTAGCTGAAGAAGGTCATATATGGCCAATTGCCACCTTCTAGTCATACCCCTTCTAAAACCTATAAGCGACGCATGTCGTGTTCTATGCGATTCTCATTTTACACAGACAAAAACGAGAAGGAATTTTGGCATTTCTGCAATAAATGCAAATTTAAAGGATAAGTTACTGTAAATAATGCAGAGCGAGACTAATAAGCTAAAGCGTAGACCGTTGATACATTTAAAATAAAGATAAACATTAACTGTATAATTTATTTAATAAAGAAAATTTCATCATGAAGAATAGACACCGCCGTCAGAGAGGTCATGTAAACTACAACACTCTGCATCGGAACACGACATATCCCTCGCCGAATGCCGGGCGCCATCGTGCCGCAGCGTGCCCGCGCCGGCGCCGTCGCCCGCCGCCAGCTACAGCGCCTGCTACCACAGGGGCCGCGAGCGCGTGCGCACGCCTCGCATATACGAGCAGAAACAATAACACACGAGGTACAATACACTGGACGTCTGCTGCACTCCTCTCGCTCCTGGTCAGAAATCAGGGTCCTGGTCAACTAGTGATCCCGTTATTTTATCATGGAGGGTCAAGAGATATCTATTTTATCATTATCACCTCCTATTTCTACCTAATAATCTAAATATGAACAAGAAAAACTTGATTACAAAATGTCTATTAATAAACTGTTAACAATTTCATTGCGGACGAGTGCTACGCGCTACGCTCATAGCCGATCCCGTGATTTTTTCCGCTTTTTAGCAAAAATTTACCTCCCACAGAGAACTCCCCTCGAGAGTTCCCCGCGCTCAAAGTGTTAAATCAACGCCATCACACCAACAAATTCCTTGCTGGATCTTCTGTTACACGTATTTAATACTTACTAAAATATGCTAACATATGACGTGACATTGTACCCTTACTGTTAATAATATTGATATATTAAATTTAAAATGTATGAATACCTTTGTAAAAACCACCACATTTTCAAATGGAAGATTACCACACAGCTTCAAAATTAATAAAAAATAATTGTTACATGTGTCTCCAATAGACTTATAAGATGCGTATTATTTAATACCCATTTACGAACCACACGGAAAATATTATCTCCAATTTATGTTGGATATTTTATATGAATTTAATTGTTTAGCGATGGTTTAATCATGATCACCGTACATATTTACAAGGATTCTAAAACTAGTTTATCACTACCTTGGATGCTAAGAGTTATTTATATCTTGTTATTTATATTCAATTCGAAACATATTATATGCAATGAAGACTACCGTCCCGTCGTCAGAAGTTAATAAAGTATGAATTACGGAAGATCGCAAAATTAATTAGTCATCGTACCTCTGCAAATGTGGTGGACATAACTAAAATTTAATCCCTTCAGGTTAAAATCAGATTCAAGCAATAATAATTATTTTCTAATGCTTCCACTACTGGCTGGGGAGCTTTCAACGTTGGTAAAGAAGCACACTGTTATTGGAAAGATACGGAACTAAGATGTCACATTAATAATTTGAAATTAAAAGTAGCGTTTTTGGCTTAAAAATATTTTTGCCCACAATATATACAATTGTGAAATTATGTTTTTTGCTTCATACATAAACACTAAGAAAAATATACACGCTGATCAATTATCTCGTAGATAATTTAGCGACTGGATGGGAGTTAGGAAATTATGCCTATAAACAAATAAAACAAATACTTGTTGAACCGGAAGTAGATTTACTTGCAAGCCGATTAAAAACAATATTGCCTCAAATACGCTTTTACAATAAAAATATAATAATAAAGTAACGCTTTTCCAGCAGAAACTTAAAACTTTTCATGCATTTCCTTCATTCGCTTTAATTAACAGACTTCATTTTAAAAATGCATTGGCCAACACAACCCTGGCTTCCATTCTTTGAAAAGTTATTGGTTTCAGAATCCATACAACTCCATCCAAATATTTGATTCAAATATGGAACTATTAATAATTATAGATATGCGCTGTTATTATTGGAAAAAACACATTCTAGCGAGATGCTAAATTTTTTGACACGTAAATGGCCTAATGAAGATCTCGAAACACTTATTTTATTGGCCCTGGCTACCGCACACTGCGTACAAATCTTTATATTGATCCGAACACAAAATATTGACACACACACAGAAGTACAACTACTTCCGAAATTTATAATAAAAATTCTCGGCGGAATTGTACACAACCGATATTAACTTCCATTTTTTGACGAGAAACCAGAACTTTGTCATCTCAATGTATACAGACGTACTAAAATAATAACTAATTCACTTTGCGGTTTTAACATAGACACTTTATTTATCAGTTACAAAAAAAAAAAAAAAAATATGCCAAAGACTCATCGCAAATATTGAGTCGCTGGATTTCACAATAGTGGTATCAACACATATTATGTTCACTGCACAGTATAGCACTAGGCATTCTGCCACTTCTATGTTGGTATAGCCAACAAGTTCGTTGTCAGTGTAGACAGTCATCATACGCAAAATTTCCAGTTGAAGCGATTTTTTCTTTTATTTTTGCCTAGTTTCATAATAATGAAATTGTAGATGATTGCTATCAATTTGCTAAGATATTTGTCGTCATCGTCAAAAAACCTGTAAAATAAAAATAATTCATAAATTTTATAATAACCATGATTAGCATAATGTTAAATACCTAAATCAAAATAAGAATTAAAACTCTTTAGTTTATTTTATACTTACCTAATAAAAGATTAGCTGTTCTGAGAGTACCTTTACTGTTTATTTTACGTTTCGTCTCTGCGTTTGAGATTTATTTCACATTTGTGCTCTGAACATCCTACAATATGTAAACCTTAAATCGCAAAGAATGAAGTTGTGAAATATAATTGATGATCAAACGAACTTACCAAGTGAAGTTCGATCACAATTATGTGAGCAACTTCATTCGACGCGATTTATAACAACCCACCCTCAATATTAAAGGACAGTTTTGTCTAACGTCACCCTACCCACTTATAACAAAAAGTGAAATAAATTCTCAACATTAATACTGTAAACAAAATGATTCGAACGAGGCAGTCAGTGAGCCGACTATGGAACCCCGATAGAGGGGGTGAAAGATAGTGATGTTTTTAGTGTTGCTAACATAAAAAAAAAAAAAAAACCTTTAAACACCGTGCAAGGCTGATGCGTGGGGCGCTACTACAATATGTAAACCTTAAATCGCGTCGAATGAAGTTGCTCACATAATTGTGATCGAACTTCACTTGGTAAGTTCGTTTGATCATCAATAAATAAATACACAAAAAATGCCCTCGCCGGGATTCGAACCCGGAACCTCCAGCTTCGTAGGCAGGGTCACTACCAACTAGACTACAGAGGCTGACAGATTTATAATTCTGTCACATTTATTTATATTCAATGATCTGACAATAACGTACCCCAGCGCCGTCTGTCGTTGGCCGCCTGCCCCGGAAATGATGCCTAAGGCTCTCGGCGAATGGAACTGCGCACTGTGATACTGAGCAATATTTCGAAGATAAGCATTATATGTAGTTTATAGGATTTCACATCATCAGCCTATTTTAGTCCACTGCTTGACTTAGGCCTCTCCTATTAACTATGCGTGTAGATGGATTAGAGGGCCAATGTTCATAATCCACGCTGGGCAAGTGAAGTGGCGATTACAGTAATGGGTCGACTATGCAGACGCTGCTGCCCATCATCAATCTTCTATCAAATAAAGATTAGTGACACTTCAATCCCTTAGTCGACTCTTACGACACCCTCGGGAAGTGTTGGGGTGATGACAAATGTGTTCTTACTACCGTCACCACACGGCACTTATAGGATTTACAAGAGAAGAATTAGAAGGCCCTACAATGTCGTAACAGATGTGCTTACCATAGAAAAAATCAACTGCGAAAGACTCAGGTTGTCACGGGATTCGAACCCGCTTCCTCTAGATTGCCGATCCAACGTGCTTCCAATTACACCAGACGACTTTCCGTCGATCACATCGAATTTAGTCAATGGTATTGTGGAGCTAATCACTAGCGACGTAACCCTTAAATGCAGTGATGTATATAAGCATCATGTACTTTCAACCCTATTGACAACATGTCAGAATTCAAATTTGAATAAATCTTTGTCAAGGTCATGCATTTAAGGGTTATTGATTCGAAGGCTGCGACCATATATAACATGGACGTCTAACGACAGCTCAAAAATGCCCCCAAAACCAATTGTTCAATTGTGCTAAGACGGGCAGGACATAGCGCTTTTCGTGACATCGCGCATACTTCGGCGCAACATCTTTGACAAATGTTTATTAAATATCGCCAATCAAAGCTTTGATGGACCTATCAGAACTATTTTTAAATGGCTGCTTAAGTTTTCATAGGTTGAAATTCATTACCGTGATGCATTGAAGAGGGGGTGACAGTTGTCATATAAAATTCAGGACCGTTTTTGAAAGGCAATTTAGTATGTTGTGCGGCTTCCATATTTTGGATTGCGTTTGTTTCTAAGATTGCGATTTAGTTTATTTTTTTTTATTTATTTTATGTATCTGTAATCTAAGACCCCGCACTTTGCATTGTAAACTAAATAGTCGTCGGGGGTGGCTGAAAAACAGCGCTGTAACAGCCAGTCTGTCTTGCAGCAAAATGCTGAGCATACTTCTGTTGCCACAATCTTATGGTTGTTTCTTTTTGTTGGCAGATAATTATGTTGATTTTTATTTATAGATAGATAGATAGATGGATGCAGACTTTATTGAAACATGCCATGACAATATGTGAACTTAACTAATTACAAACTATTAACTAATTACTAACTAATTTATTGTCACGACATCGTAACAAAAAGGCGCCGACTCAGCATTTGCTACAGCATTGCTGCTGCGGCGCTGGTATTCTGCCAGAACCTAGTAGTGTGCGCGCAGCGCAGATACACTGTGTCCAATAAGTCGTAACACGAGTTATAATGATAATGTATAAGATTTAAACAAAACAAAAAGAAATCTATTAATTTACAGGCAACCTATTTCACACCTAACAACTTGCTGTTTTAAAGTTTATTTAACTATATCTTAATTAGGAAGCCTTAGGTACCTGCCTGTTTTTGGAGAGTCATTAAATGCGATTTAAACTTACGTTTAAAAGATGTTTTTGAACAGTTTATGTCACGAATTGGTGGAGGAATATTGTTCCAACACTTTGAGGCTAAATACCTAAAGCTTCCTCGAAAAGCAGCAGTCCTGTGCTTGTACGGAACTAGAATACTTGCTCTTGTTGAGCGGTGATTAATTGCCATGGACGACCATTTCAATTTTTCATACAAATAAATCGGGCTACCAGTCTTAATAATATCAAACAGTAAACTAGCAAACAAATATTCCCTACGATGAGAAATGTTTGTGTTTAAAGAATTTATTTTCTCAAAAAGAAATTTTACATTTCACTTACACGAGAAAATATACTAAAATTTAAAAATTTGAATTGAGTAAGCATGCAAAACATTGTAGCTAAAGGTATATAAAACAAATATAAGTTCTAAATGTGCTATAGTGAAAGTATACATATTAAAACGTTTAAAGTAATTTCATAACTAAAATTATAGGTAGGATTTCACTATAATTCTAGGATCATAATCATAGGTAGACATAAAAAAAAAAAACTGATCAAGAAAGTGGGTAGATTCAAACGAAGCGAAACTTACAATACTTGAGTTTTAAAAAAATAAGTTAAGACTCGACTACAATAAATACTATTTAAATTTTATACCCTAAGTATATAATACTACTTGAGGTTAAACCCCAATGTCCTACCTACCAGTATAAAACTCGAGATGGTCTTGTTCCTACGACGATTTCTAGCGCCAGGACCGGACTTAGAAGATATTATTAATTACATATTCCGATAATTTTGTTTTGTAAATATCAAAATTTTTGCATTCTTTTATATTTTTAGGTAATTTATTATATATCTGCGCGCCTTCATATTTTATATTTTTTTTGCCAAATTTTGTTCTAGCCGGTTGAAGACATAGTTCGTTTGCGTTCCGGAGGGGACGCATCCCTTTTTGGAATTTAGTTTCGAAAGTCAAATGCGAATTAATTTTGTTATCTATTATTTTTCTTATTAAGATGCAAATGTTTTTAAAGTAAAGCTGATTAATGTTACAAATTTTAGTTTCCATGTAGATTTTACGGCTTGATGTAAGGAAGTCATATCTAAATAGTGTTTTGATAATTTTGTTTTGAGATATTTGTAAGTGTTTAAGTGTGCTCTTATTCGCGCTACCCCATATTTCTACGAGATAGTTTCGTTGAGATTTTACAAGGGAGTTGTAAATTGTATATCGGACACGTTTAGGAAAACAATATGTAGTGTTGTAGAGGCAGCCACGCAGAGATGACAGTTTGGATCGAATCTTATCAATGTGTGGTTTCCAAGACAGTTCACTGTCTAAGGTTAGGCCGAGATACTTTTCCTGTAGCGCATGGTTAATTTGAGGATTATTTATTTTAAGAGGAATTTTATCAGCAATTTTTTTATTTTTTGACTTGAATAAAATATAATTAGTTTTTGAGGTATTAACAGTAAGTAGATTAAATTTAAACCATTCCTGGAGAATATTTAGGTCTTCTTGTGCACTGTTAGTAATTTCTTCTACAGATTGACCGAAATAAAATATACACGTATCGTCGGCGTATAAACTTAATTCTCCATGCAAAGATAGCTCACATATGCTGTTGATATAAATTATAAATAGGAAGGGGCCGAGTATTGATCCCTGAGGTACGCCGCAAGTGATGAGTTGTGGTGAACTTTGAGTATTACCTATTTTAACGATTTGATATCGGTTTCTGAGGTATGATTCAAAAACACTGTATGCATTATCTATTATACCTATATTTTTTAGTTTTTCTAGAAGCAGCGAATGTCCTACCGTGTCAAACGCTTTCTTGAGGTCGATAAAAACCCCAAGAGCAATTTTTTTCGCGTCTATACTTGTTTTGATTTTCGTTACTAGGTCAATCGCTGCAGACAATGTGTTTGATCCTGACCGGAAACCGTATTGACTCCTAGATAGAAAATTTATTTGCGTTAGATGGTTATTCAAGCGGTCATAAATTACTTTTTCAAAGATTTTGGATATCACCGGTAGCACTGAGACTGGCCGATAATTACCAGGGTCCATTTTACAACCTGACTTATAGATCGGAGTAACTTTAGCCGTTTTTAATAATTCTGGGAATGTCCCGCTTTCCAAGCAGTTATTAATACATGTAGTAATTTTAGGTATGATATATGGTTTTATACATTTGATGGATTTAGTGGTGATTTTGTCTATACCAGAGCTGCAATTTGAATCGAGATTATCAATTATTCTTTGCACCTCTTCTTCACTGCACAAAGGTAAAATGGAAATCACTGTATCACTATAACCTGGAGGTGTACATTTTGACATTGTCTGTCTATTGTTGTGATAGTGAATTGGTATTTCGCTGGCTAATTGAGGACCTATCGTTACGAAAAAATCATTGAAGACTTTGCATATCTCTTCCTCATTTGTTATAATACCCATTGCGGTGACAAGTTTCTGTGGTGCACAGTTACTAGACTTATTTTTGTTTATAGACAAAGAATTTATCAGTGTCCACATTCTTTTTGGATCATTTTTTGATTTTTCGAAAGATTCGTTGTAGTATTTGTTTTTAGTTTTATTTATGAGAATGGTGGTTTTGTTTCTTTGTGCTTTGAATTTTAGTAAAATGTCATTATGATTTGGATTTTGTTTAGATTGTTGCCATAATTCGTTTCTTTTATTAATACTTTGAATGATTTCTTGGTTAATCCAGTCTTGCTTTGGTGGATTATTAATTTTTGTTTTTAATATTGAACTATTTTTTACTAATTCTATTATGTCACAATGCAGTTTGTCGTAAAAACACGGGCCATCGCCCAAAGTAACAGAAAGGTTTTCAGCTGATTTTCTAAGTAATTCATAATTTATTGCTTCATAATGAACTTTATCACGTGATTTTTTACTCTTTATTCTATTTTTTTTAACACTTACAATTAGTTGTTTATGATCCGATAACGAAGAATCTGATATTGCTATCTGAATTTTTTTACATTTAAGATTTGTAAGAATATGATCTAAAATACTTTTTGTTGTGGCTGTTTCACGAGTCGAGTATTGGTCGTCAAGCTTGTTTATGATTGTGTATCCATTTTCACTGAGCATATTCGTGTATGCTTTAGAAGTTTTATCCTTCATCAGTAGGTTTATATTAAAGTCGCCAAAAATTATAGTTTGCTTCCTTTGTGGCAATTGTTTTTCAAGGTCTTCTAAAAATGTATTCATGTGCGTGTCTCCCGGTTTGTAAATAAGTCCGATATTGAGATCATAATTGTGTGAGTGTAGCCATAGGTAATTATTTCCATTTAAATACTTTCCTTCAACTATGTTATGTTTTATGTCCTTCTGTATATATATAGATACTCCACCTCCCCTTTTGTCCGATCGATAGTTATGATAGTGTATGTAATCAGGAATCGCCAGATAATTTGCCTCTTCTTCCGACTTGATCCAGGTTTCAGTGAGCAATATAACGTGAAACTGTCTACTTAATAATCGTATTACGCATTTTAACTCATCTAGTTTCCCATGTTTTACGAGGCTTCTGATATTGGTATAGAAAAAATTTAATGAATTTGCTATCGGTTCCAAATCATCATAGGTTGCTAATATTTGGTGTGTTACGAGATTGTGGTAAGAATATTCTGCTTCATTGTTTGTATTTACGGGTTTTTCTAAGCACTGTAGTTTTTTGATATTATCTTTGGATTTCCTTTAATATATTTGATTGTTAAATCCTCTTCTCCGTTCTTAAGTCTATTTGCAAGCTGTTCACGTAGATTCTTCATGTGTGACTGTTGAAGCGGCGTTTGGTCGGAGAAAATTTTTATCAACCCAAGTTCCGTGCTGCCTTTGTTGCGGAGAATTTCCTTTGCAGTTGTATCCGTATTGAAGCAAACTTTGAGCGCTCTGTTCACTCCTGGTTTATATTTTCCTAGCCGAATTACCTTGCAAGGTTGAGGTGGCTCATCCGTTTTCAGTATGTTTTTAAATATATTTGAAAGTTCGTACCTATCTTTCATTCGTCTATTTTCAGCAGTATTCGATTCAGGCTCAGCTACACCAAATACAATGATATTTTTCTGCCGCTCTGCACGTTCGGATATCTCCTGAATAATTTCTTCTGCAGGGGCCTGGGAGGAGCATTGAGTTGAGTTCGTGTTTAGTACATGCAGTTCATTTTCCAGTCTGTTTATTTTTTCCTCAGTGTCGTTACTCTTTTTCTTTAGTTCAGATATTTCTTTTAGAATTTTTGTATTTTCTGAGACGAGAAATTCGCTCGTAGACTGAATACTGTCAATTTTTATTTTTATCCGCTTCATATCTTCACGTGCAGTGGAAAAATATTCTTTTTGTGAATCCGTGAAACTCTGGAACATGTCTTTCATTTGCTTACCCAAAAGAAGTATATCTTTTCTGCAGTCACAGTCCGTCTCTGGCTGTTTACGCTTGCGCTGCGTTATGTGTTCGTCTAGTTTTGTCAGGTCAGGGTGCGAGCCCGTACTTGTTGTAGGTGATCTAGTTACGCTCATATTTTGGAATAATTTCTGCCAACCCAATGCAATCTATTGATTATAAGGCTTACAGATGATTTTCTCAGCCGCAGTGTTGATTGCCGCTGGAGCGCGAGGGAGTTAAAAAATAGCAACCGTCTCGTTTACCCGAGGTGAAGAGGGGTGCTTCTCGCTATCCAATTCTGCGCGATCTTTGAGGCATAAACGACATATACGACACACGCGGTTTTGTTGAAATACTAACTTTATTATTGAAACACTTTAACACTATTTCAATTGTACTATATTTTAAAATAAAATAATTAGTTTAGTGAGACGTCTGCTTGCTATGCTTACTCGCGCAAGTAGTTGTCGCGCAAATGTTTAACATGTTACCTTTATTCAAATGAGGAGTGATATGAGAACGAGGAGGCACAGGAAAACAAAATCTTACACAAGCGTTTTGCACCCTCTGTAATATCTTGTGGGTCTTAGCTAGTAAACAGGAGCCAAATGATGTGCAACAATAATTTAACTTAGCAAGAATGAGAGTGTCACAGAGGAGAATTCTTAGATCAACGTCGAGGTATTGGCGTATTTTATACAAAATTTTTAGTCTATAAAAGCAATTGCGTGCAAGTTCAGCTACATGGTTTTGGAACTGCAAAGTAGAGTCCATAAGAACACCAAGATTTCGGGCTATTTGTATAAATTGTACTTTTGTATGTGTGGCAATAAATCTTTTTTTAATTTTTTTTAATTTTATTTGTTCGTAGTTCGAAGATACTACTACCTTAAGCCACTCAAAGACGTGTGTCTACCACTACCACAATCGTCCGCAAACCCGACAACTCTCCGTTGCGTTGAATTTGCTATAGAGGGCCCTGTAATCAATTCATGATTAGAAAAAATCAATTTGTTTTTTTTTATAATTAAACAAATTGATGTTGGTGTTTGGAAGGTCATCACTAAAACTAGTTCTGTTACAAAATTAGTCAAACATATTAAAATATTATCGAACCGGATTACTCACGTATTTAAGTCGAATTGCTCGACATGTTTAGATCCATTAAGAGGAGTACTCTCGGTCAAAGCTCGACGGCTACTGAGAACATGTCGAGCAATCATCGACTTAAATACGTGAGTAACCCGCTAACCCGGTTCGGTAATATTCTAATATGTTTGAGTCTCACGTTACTTATAATTCTAAATTAGTCAAGTTGGAAATCAATAAAACTTTATCTTTATCAACTATTGAAATAAATAAATATATTGGGACACAAATCGACCTAGTTCCACGGTAAGCTCAATTAAAGGTTTGTGATGTGGGTACGAAGCGACGATATATATAATAGATATATACAGGGTGGCTGGTAAGTATACCGACAAACTTGAAAGGTGTATTCCTGAACACATTTTGAGGCTATAATTTCATATGAACTTTTCTGGATTCGGCTTAGTTTAAGAGATAATGACATGTTATTCAAAAAACTATTTTCATCACAAATCACTGAAAAATGCCTGCACGATTAAAATTCTTACACTAGTAGTTTTCATCTCGACATACCTACACACTGATTAAAGTTAGAGAACATGACGAAAAAGTTTCAGAAAAATGTTCAACAAAAAAAAAATATCAAAAACCCTGAAAAAAAAATTCTTTCCCTACAATTTATTACTGGTCATGTACAAAAAAAACGAAATATCAAAAAACGGAATAACCAAAAAAATTTTTTTTTTGTTCGATACCTAATGATATATGTCACATTTTTTTTTTTACTTCTTTTGTTATCAAAAATGCTTTGGTAAAGTCTGTCGGTATACTCCTTCCCACCCTGTACATATAGATACTTAAATACATAGTCAGCCATGACCAAGGAACAAATATTTGTGATAAATAAATACACAAATAATGCCCTCGCCGGGATTCGAACCCGGAACCTCCAGCTTCGTAGGCATAATCACTACCAACTAGGCTGAACAATTATCTGTAAAGAGCTAAAGAGTGCACGTTCAGATATTTTTGGGTACCGTGGCTGCTCGGATATGTCTGACTGCGATTATACTAATCTAATTTGTAATAAGGGTACGCTTAAAACACGGAAATACTTAAAATGTCGACGCGGAATCCCTAATCAAAACTCGGCTCAGCTTCGAGAGACGAAAACTTTTAATGATCCCGTACAGACGACATCAGATATATTTGTGCGTCCACGACGGTAGTCAAAAATAACGGAACATGTACTTTAATGCCATGGCAATAGAGGCTTGCTTAGATATTTGTGAGCTCCCTGGCGGCTCCGATATTTTTGACGGCGACTGTACACACCCTTGTAACCGGATTATGACCCTTTTATTATGAAACTTACATTTTTCATCTGAAATTGATACTATAATAATACCGGGTCGAAAGGGCTATGTTGTGAATATCTATTCTTCACTTATAGTACATTGTGCATCAAGAGAGGTAAGTACGGAATTACTAACGAGTGTTAGAAGCCCGACGCCGGAGGGCTTTTATAACTCGAGTGAGTATTTCGCTTACCATCGTGATGCATACAGTTAGTTAGATAGTTTTACTGGGCTTTTTCCGCAACTTCCGTGATGCATACAATGTTTTTCATTACACTTGCCGACAAAAAAATAGGTTTTAAGACAAAATATTATAAAATGACGTACCTACTGACATTTCTATTACTCCTTACGGAATTTCACTTTTCTTTTACTCCCGCGAGCAATGGCGCGCTTAGACAGCAAGTGTGATGAAAATAGATATATTACATAGTTCGGTTTTACTCACTCGAGGCAAGGGCAAAGAAAAAAATTACGTCTCTCTCTTACCCTCATGTTATTGACTCAAAAAAGAGATGCATATAGTGATTTGTTCCTACTGTTACTGCCAAAGTTTGTTTGGCAGACTATATTAACGTTGGTATCTAAGCATTAGATTGTTTATGCTGATTTGGAGACGGGTCCGTATTTTATTTTATTTATTTGGTTCGTTCTCCGTTCGTACGTCTGTTATCAGGCTGATAGGCCAGTGTCTCATAAATCGTATGATTATGTTGGTCCAGTAGAAAAGATTCAAAATATAATAAAATAATTTATTGTTAGGCTCCCATACAACAAATGTGACTTTTGCCGGTTTTGTTCTGCTGTAACAGGGTCTAAAACCCTTGGTGCGTGAATCATATAGGTACGCATTAAGCTCTGAAATGGAATTCGAGATCAAAAATGTAAACAATCTATGACAATGACATGACATTATGAATTCAATGTTAAAGTGACATTCCAGGGGTATAAAACGTTTTATATCGAATGTATTTTTTAACACCTTTGTAAATGAACGTCGCATTTTGAGATTGTTTTTTTATTTTATTTTATTTATTTTCACACTTACAACTATCCTTGCAATTACTAAACATAAGACAATGTTTTATGTGTAGGTGTAGATACGCGAAAGTCAAAGTATGTTCGATACACAAGTATCACAATCGTTAACATATTTTTGGACATGACTATAAAAAATATACGGCTGAGTGTCCACGGTTCCCGATTACAAAAATAATACCTAGAAAATTTGCTAGAATGATGTAAATCAACATAATAAATCTTTGAAAACGAATATCGTGTTACTTTAATCTTTAGGATAATCGGGGAATGAATTCCAGTCTTCATCTATAGACAATCGAATCCATTTCGATAAAAAAATTTAAATGTTTGATTTGTAGGTAAAAATACTAAAATCTGTTTGCACTGCTAAATTTGAGGAGTTTTTATGAATTCATATAACAGTCATTTGGAGCACCATCTTGTTTTGATTTTTTTAAGTACTACATAGCTGTAAAAGCGAACCGCCTTAAATGGTGTAGGTGTAGTTGCCTTATTAAATTACGAAAAAACTAGTTATTGTTATAACTGCGAACCAAATGTTTACTACTTCTTATCATTGCCAGTAGTATAAATTAAACACCTAACATTTTATTAAAATTAGAGAAATATATCATTAACCCTTAAATCGACAACGACACTCTTTTTGAAAAAAATACATAAAACTATAGTTTTTATGCCTATTTATATGGTTTTAAATAACAGAAAATTAATAAAAAAAATCGCGTATGGATACTTTTTCAGAAATCATATGTCAAGTATGTTGCACGTTGCCAACTATGCAGTGAATAGATATTGGGCTTGAACGTCCAGTATTTTTGCCATTGCCAATTGTACGGTTGATTTAGTTTATTATATTTTTAATTTTTTTTTACATATATTATATGAAACAAGATATTGTATGTCAAAAAACTCATAATTTCAATAAGTAAGTAGTAATATCTTAGAACCTGTGGACTACAAATGAAAAAAAAGGGACACTGAAATTCAAGGCTGACATAGAATAATATAAGTTTTTATAAATGGTAAATATAAATTCACGTGGTTCTATGTCAGCCTTTGATTTCAGTGTATCTTTTTTCCATTTGTAGTTCACAGGTTCTACGATTTAGGTTCACAATTTAGTAAAATCAATGCATTTAGAGCGGTTTAGTTTACTTACTTGGCTCATAATCAACAGCGATGTCCGAATGATGTCCTTATCAAACGGGAAGCAAAACTTTTTTCAGATTGAATTATGTTACATGTTTGTTGGACTTAAATAAAAGAAATTAAGTCACTCCAATGAAAAATCAATACTGGGAGTCACTGAAAATATGCTGTTTTCTGTACTGCTGTGCAGCATCTTCCTCGTCTGAGTTTTCGGCATCTAGGAAATTTTTTGGACTTGAAATCACGCAGCTTTATTAGAAATACATTACATAAAAATAATATATAAATATATTAATAATTCTTTGATATATTGGGCAGCAAAAGCTCATTGAGTGCGAAGATCTGTTTCGTTATTAGTACCTACGTCGTTATGAGTAGTATGTAAAAAAATGGCCATATAGCAATATTATGATATAGATGTTATTGCAGGTCACTTAGTACTGGTTTTTACATAAAAAGTGTCCCATTTTCATTTCATTTGAGTGGTTTTACTCGAAATTATAATGTGATGATGAAGCACGGCAACATTGGCAACGAGAAAAATACTGGACATAGTTAAAACACCGTATCATTGGCAACGGGAAAAATACTGGACATAGCAACAACAACATAAAACATG
>JALPQI010014685.1:0-27867 GCA_025490895.1 Thaumatotibia leucotreta
AGTAACAACACAATTACAGTAAAAAAACTAATTACCGAGCAATGCAGTGATACGGTTTCTAAACAAATAAAAACGGTAATCTGTCGGTATTGGACGTGTACGCATACCTGATTGAGAATGTGATAAATAGAAAAGCGAGAGAAAACATAATTATTTTCTTAACATATTTCACTAAATTGCATTAGTAGATACACACAATAGAGGTTTCTGAGCGTTAATTGCGAAAGTCATTTCATTAAATCAATAATAAAATTGAAACAAAAAGCAACAAAAAATAAAAGTTATATTATTGTATATATCTATAGCATTTAACAGAGTGTAACTTATTTCATTTACGTACGTACAGTTCGTGGTAGTAAAAGTATGCAACCGTGTTATAAAAAGAGCTAATAACTTCATCAAATACCGCAATCTACAAAAACCATCTACAAGACTGTCTTTACTCTAAATACTCGTGAAGTAGCAACACAATAGATACCCGACACGCCTTTGCTCACCCTAGAATAATATTTACTGCTATGGTTATAATGTCTGAATATTATATTGACATTTACTATGTGTGACATAAATGTTCAATTTTTAGAGATTTTCCAGTTGTACCAGTAAGGGCATATTTCTCTATTTCAGAATAAAATGCACCTGTCAGATAAATGTCAGCTGACTCTTTCTTTTATATGCTTGGAGAAAAGAATAGTGATACATTTTGTCTGACGGACACATTTATCCATTTTGTGCCCGAGTTTCTGTGCGGAAATGTTTTTTACGGTAAGTAATTACCATCGGTTTATTTACATGTTATGTCGATAAACACAAACTACTACCAAGCAATTTTTTTGTCCTTGCAAGTTGTCATATAAATAAATTGTCATTCCTCACTTATGTCCACACAAATTATGCTGAATATAATTTCTACTGATAAAACTGATAGATATATCAGTCAAATAATCGTAGTACCTACAATATAAATATAACAGATATTAATCTATTAATGAATTATTCTTCTGAACTCTAGTAATTAAAACTGACTTCTTGGTAGTTCTGTTTTATCGAAATAGTTATTAGTGTTATAATTGTTAATTCTTGAAGGGTCAGCTCTTAAGACTTGGATAGGCTTTAACAAAATACAAAATTTAAGAAACAAACTACACCCAATTGATTTTCGAAATATCTGAGATAGTCAGGATAAAATTAATATCCGTAACCACTAAAATATACTACATAATTTTTTTTTTCTAAAATCTAGGCCATCATAAATAGTGACGCACTGTTGCGTTGCAAGTGTTGAAGGTATCTTAATTGAAAATGGAAAAAGACTGCGTTTTGATTGTTAAACAAAAAATTACTTTATCCAATAATAATCTAACTTTATGTAATTACTAACCCATTACAATTGCAATAACTGTAGGCTACCACAAATGAATTACCACAATCGTCAATCGTCAAAAAATAAGGACTGTCAGTCATAGGCTTTGCCCACTTACTATCACCAAGAACTAACAAAGAAATATAATTACTCGGTGGCTGTACTTACGTGCAAAATATTATATCCACCTGTTGATAATTTATCAATATGAATTCGATTTCCAAGTCGATAAGTTGATACGCGTGGAATACGTTATTTCATTTCGTTTTCAAAGTAAATATATTTAGATACGTCGCAGACACAAACTAAAATTAACCATCGATTACTGTACATAAGGCAAAAAATTAATGGACTCCTTTTGAAAGTTAGTCTTCTCTTCAAAGTATCGGGTTTGCTTGCTGCGTTAGGGCTACATTGTTTAATTCCGTTTTATTGGATTATGACATGAAATTATAACGCCTTTTTACCGGCAAGTGCAAATAGATTACACGTTATTGGATTTCTATTTATGCGATGGCTCTTCAGCAGTTGCTTACACGTGGATTTAGTACTCGGTTTGTTTCCGTATAGGTAAGTATTATACTTTAATATATTTTTTTGACATTATATCTTTTTCAAATATGAAAAATTAAATTTGTATTAAAAAAATACTAACATTTAAATTCCTCCATTGCAACAAATAATACTCTATATTATTCTTAATTTATTCTTTAGATATTTTTAATTTTTGCCTACCTTTACTATAGACCGATCACTTGTCTTACTGGCAGAATAACAAGCATAACCATTTCAGTAGCCTACCATTTTAATTGACACTTACTCGCCCAATACGTTACAAATGACATAAACACGAGAATAAACTCGTAAATTGATACATACAGAATAAATAATACTTCGTCCAATTAGTTTGACTTTAATCGACCCAACTTTCCACTCGATAATTGTCAGTAATTAGCTACCCATTAGTTATTTGCATACATTCCAAGTTCACTGCAAATAGAACTACAACTTTATATCTACACGTGCCCCAATATGCACGATACGTAGAACCATATTAACATGAGACACTTTTATGATAGAGGCGCATCATTTCACTGCACAACTTAAGTTTGTTTTCTACCAAGATGAATGCTTTAGTATACGTGTAGATGTAGATGGTTATTATTCCGTTTCGTTGCTGTTTTAAATTTTACGATTTTATAATTGGTCAATTGGAGTAGGTACGCAATGATATATATTACTGAATGTTTCGGACACTCATCACTAATGAAATGTAAAAAACTGAGTGACATTGCAATGTCAGTGTATCTTGTTAAATTTTCACACCACTTTATCAAAAACCACTGAATTTTTTTAAATACCATAAAATGTAATAAATAATTGAATCTTGGATATTCAATGATTTAACTTGTAGGATTATCGGATAGTACCGTGTTTCATGGTTGTTATCTTTACCGTCACATCTTAACGAGACAGCACTTGCAAGTGAGAAAGTAGAACGATAAAAGCCTGACTACCATTTTTTCGTTTACATAGGTACCTTCTTCCGATGTAATAGAAAATGTATTAATTAAATTTTAATATTACAAGGAAGGTAACCACAACACAGGTTTCGTCAGGTAGCTACATAAACAAATCAACATCCGGCCTCGTCTCATACATACATAGGTACCAGTGATAGAATCCGCAGCAGTCTTCGCTAATTTTATCAATAATTTATACAGACATACTTAGATAGATGCAGTAGATCTCACTTGCCATTCACCGTTTAGCAGCTGCACCAGATACGATCCGGACCAAGGGTCGTAGCCCCTGTCCCTCAGCCGCCGACTTTACCTCACGAACTCCCTGGCCTCCAAAGCCCAAGGTCCCGCTGGCTCGACAGCAACCGGTACAAAATCGTACATAGGCTCCAAGGCAGAGCTGAGAAACGCAGAGAACTTGGCATGCTTTATTTTGACCGCAAATTCTGCGGCAGACCCAGCAGACCTAATTCTATTGCCTAACCCCCTTATTCATTAACATTTGTTAACTTAACAAACCGCTAATAATTGTTTGTCCCTTTTGCTCTTATGGACACATTCTTAAGGCTGAAAGGGACAAACAATTACTAGCGGTTTGTTGAGTTAACAAACGTTTATGAATTAGGGGGTAAGTTAGGTAGTTACTTCAACTTAATAGACAAATGTTTTTTTGTACATGATAAGTATTGATGTGATTAAAACTGATGGCTCGTATTGTTTACCTAAATTCATATTAATTATTTGATACACCCTTAACTGAGATTAGTAAATAGAAAGTTTATTTTGAAATAACCAGGAAATAGTGTTGATCATGCTAACACTTTCATGTATATTTTTAGTATTATTTAAAAGGTGGTATTTATATTTACTACTTAATTGTAATGGTATCCATTCACGATATTGATCTCCGAAACGATTTAGGTACATGGAATGAAGGTACCACGGAACTGTATATCCTCTACATGTAGTTCTGGGATAAGTACCTGCCCATTTTTAGGGTTCCGTAGCCAAAATGGCAAAAACGGAACCCTTATAGATTCGTCATGTCCGTCTGTCCGTCCGTCACAGCCGATTTACTCGGAAACTATAAATGCTACAGTAATGAAATTTGGAAAGGATATGTGCTGTATAAACCGCTACAGGATTATGATACTATATTGTATAAAAAAATAATTGAGTTTGAGACCCTCCATAACTGACGGATATCATTTTTTTGCGATGTATATAGATTGTTAATAGAAAGGTAGGAAAATAATATCAAGGTTTATAAATCACATATTTATTTAAGCAAACCGTTTTCGAGATATCAGCTCTCAAAGTCTGAAAAATGTGTCCCCCCCATCTATTTTTTAAACTACGCGGTATAAAATTCTAAAAAAATATGTTCTGCACGTTAATAAGCGCTATCAACGTTTTTAATTTGATTAAATTATCTCTTATAGTTTTTTGAGGTAGATTGATTTAACTGTATTTTTTAATGATAAATTGATAATGGTACGGAACCCGTCGCGCACGAGTCCGACTCGCACTTAGCCGGTTTTTTAAATCATAGGTTTTTCACATCATCAGCCTATGATAGTCCGCTGTTGGACGTAGACCTCTCCTATTGACTATGCGTATATACGCATTAGGAGGTAAATGCCCATAATCGCCACGCTGGGCAAGCGGATTGGCGATCGCAGTAACGTGTCCACTATGATGACGGTCATGGTCAGTGACACTTTAATCCCTTAGTCGACTCTTACGACACCCGCAGGAGGAGTTGGAGTGGTGACAAATGTATTCTTACTGCCGTCACCACACGGCCAAAAAAATATATCTACTAATATGTTTAGGCATTGTTATATCTCAAGAAAATTGGTAATGTACCTACCTACGATGATTTTGACGTCATACTGTAAGATTAGGATGTACCTGCCTGGCCTTGTATCAAACATGAGTTTATGTATTTCTATTTCTAATGTTTAGTGCCACTAATCTATTTAGATTGTTGACATCCTTGTTTGTTTATTTCGAAAATTGCCAAAATAAATGATCACATGATTTTTGAACGACCCCTTAGCGATTAAGTCGAATTTAAATATCCTGCAATATCGGTTTACAGTGCTACAATCTATGTTTAATATTAAAAATAAACGCTGTATTGTACCTATAAAATAAAACATTAGTCAACTAGGTATTCATGTTTATACTGAAACACGAGAAGTTTCAAAAAACCATTACGTCACGTCATCCTTATGAACTTACTATGAGCGTCAAGTAACAGAGACTTATTTTTTTTTATTTTGGGATAAGTATATTTTTTATTATTTAGATCGACCACATCCAGATCTGGAAGTTAACTTAACTTTTATTACTTATAAATATTGCATGTCATATACCAAAAATAAAAACGATCAAGATCACCAACGTCCGAGGTGTATTGCTTTGACTATCGTCAGAGGCGCCTACTTAGCTTTGTAAGGGATTGCATATACCTACCCGAGAAAATGATGTTACAGTCTTGGATTTACCCGACAGGTAAGTGTTGTTCTGAAATAATTCAATTCGTTTTCAGTGACGGAACTCAAGAGGATGTGAAGTTCAGGGCCCGGGTCGCAAAGGAAACCTTCTCTTGTTATACATGAACAGTTGACTAATGTTTTCAGTCTATAGGTACTATACAGCTGTTATTTTTAATATTAGGTACCTTAAACGGTAGATAAACGTAGTTTGTAGCAGTATGAACCGACATTGCAGGGTACCTATTATAAATTTGACTGAACCGCTAAAGAGTTACATTTTCAATAAGTCATTAACTTATTGAAAATGTAATGAGTAAGTAGTAGTAATGTAATGCGAACACTAATTTGACACAAATGACAGAATCAGCCTAATTAACATCCTGCCACAAAAAAAAATATTTTGTATAAAAAAACAAATCTGAAATGTTAAATAAATGAATTATTTAATCACAACTACAATTTATGTACATAGATTAAATCTAACTAATCTACTTAACCTAACCTATATCTAAGATTGGCCCTTGTGGCATTGTACCGAGGATGCTGGCGGCATTTCCTCGCTGTATCGCAATACTGATGCGTTGTGCGAGGAAGTCGCCAGCTCTTCGGTCTTTAGTTACATCAACCAGACGTTTCGCGATCTCAGCAAACAATTTGCGTGCGCTGGGGCCCCAAGAACCTAATGTTTCTACGTCAAACGGTACAAAATCGTACTCTTTGCCGAGGCCCTTATATTTATTACGTTTTAAAAATTCGGCATTTTCAGCCGCAGCGGCTGCCTTAAACGTAGTTCGTTGAAGATGGGACGGTGCCAGGGTATCTACGCAAGTAGCATCCCATACCAACATCCGTCCCAAGCACCAAGGAACCAAAGACACACCATCAGGCCTCTTACCATCATCTCTAATAATACCAGTAGGCTCAAGAAGAGCAGGTACGTTGATCGTGGCAAGAGACCTGCGGATTATGTCGTTAAGCGTCGCATGTCTGGAAATACGGCCTGCACTTTTTTGACAACTTAGTCCGTGGTGTCCCAGTCGGTCCACGTCTGTGCCACAACAGCATAAGTGAGGGGTACATACCGCGGCCCCGAGTCTCAGGCCGGTTGCAAGCCTAAGAGAGGCCGGATCCAGGGAAGGACCGGTACTAGCCGAAGGATGGGCATGCAGCCAGTAACCAGCTTCCCGGGTTCCGACCGCCAAAAGTCTCGCACGATCCGGACCTGCAGAGCTGTTTAGAAGAGAATTGTATGTTAGATCACAATACACATTGTCCCAGCTCCTTTGCGATTTTAGGTTGTCAGGAAAATTTTTAGAAGGGCAAGCAATTTTGAATGCATTTTTGGCGTCCTCCAAACCCGCAGTCTCACAGTTAATAGGCAGAGCCCTTAGGATCTTTCCTGTGAGATCAGACGTGCTGTGGACGGATGCCAAAAATGCAGGAGAAGCCACACATGAAATTTTTCGTATCCCTAAACCCCCATACCGAATAGGGAGGGATGCTTGGGACCAGGAACGCTCCGTTAGCTAAATATTTAGATTTTTTTCTATGGTAATTTTGATTAAGTCGTCTAAAGGTGTTAATAAATTAATATTTTTCCAGAACGGACAGCAACGGAGCACGTATGTCAATTTAGGGACAAAAAGACAAAACTTAAGAATCGCAAGAGCATAATGAGGGCTAATTTCGAGTAGACGATTTGCGTGATTTTGGAATTTAGAAATCGAGTTAGAAATATAATCGGGAAAGGATTCTTCAAAAATAGGAGAACCCAGGAGGCTAAGTGAATATTTGTCTACTATTTTTATACCAGGAGTCAGACAATCAAATTTGGATTTTATAACAGTCAAACTATAGGAAGTCTTTAGAAAAAAGAGTTCGCATTTACTGTAATTTAGTTCTAAACCAATATTTTCAAAATTAGTTTTGATAAGAGACAATTCGGACAGTACGGTATCCACGTCACCTCCTAGGGTCCCATCGTCTAGATACCAGACATTAAATTTAGATTAAATTTTTTGTATTATGTGATTTATGGCTAAACTGAAAATTGCTGGCCCAAGGGGGTCACCTTGCTGACATCCCACCTCAGATGTTAATTGGTGGGACTTGTATAGTAATTTAGAAGGATCTGCATAGCAGAGATAAAGGTAGTTATAGAGTTCGGAAAATAAAAAAATTTAAATGTACGTATTTGGCAGGGCCTTCTCTAATTACGGTATATTTTCAGGGTAATTTAATTCATTTAGAAAAAAAAAACATGGAATCCATAACAGAATGTATGATTTTTTCATCTTCCCCGCTCTACATAAACAAACTATTCGTTTATTTACATTAATTATAAAATATAATTGTGATAATTATGACTAACGAAATACTAACAATATATCATTCTGCTGCCGAAGAAAATTGTATACCTACGTAAGGATTTTTAAACAGCGAGGCATTTGGTTTTTGGTTATGTATCGATCAATTCAAAATTTCATATTTCAAGTGGTAATCATGCAAAGATCATTAATTCGTGGTATTTACCCTGAAAAATACAAACAATTTCTTACTATAAAATATACGCTAATGGTTGCAGGTGATAAATTAACAATAATAATTATGTAGTTAAAGAATGGTGTACCTACCTATACTACATCTAAAAACAATGCCTAGTTATAGGTTACAGGTTTACGCGTGCTAAATTTTCCGCAACTCGACGTCAAAAATATTGCGCCTATTTTGCGTGATGGGTTGTCGGCACTACTCTTGCCAATCCAGCTCCACCAGAAAGCCTAGCAGACCCTTGATAAACAATGCCTAGTTTTTTAGAGATACTTGAATAATCCACAATTATGCCCAACGCACATTTTCGCTTTTAATTTATGCGATTGCGTGAAGTCCCTTAATTAAAATCGTATACTTTGAAATATTACCAACTACTGTTCTGTGAACAAACCTATTAAAGGTTACTATAAATTGTCTAGAACATCTACACATAATCATAAATCGGTCCTAGGTATCAAGGTATCTAGTACATAGAGGCACTTTTTCTAATGAGCTATGTGTGGTCTGCCATCCATCATTCAGTATGTGCGGCTACGTGCGACTCCATGCAATTTTAATTTCCACGGAAGGACACTATCCCAATAAAGTATGTTTAACCCTTTATCTATAATCTTGATAAGCCAATAATTATAGAAACAACGACCAGCAGCGATGTTTCTAAATATAAAAAAGCATAGACGCCATTAATAATACTATAGCCATTACATCGCAAAAAAACTGTTTTAAAAATTATACCTGGTCTGTTCAAAACCAAAACGCTGCAACAGATACTTATTTTTAAAAGGAATTAAACTCTATAGCTATGAGCTTAGGTTTCCATTTAGACTAACGGCGCTCTCGATACAATGTCCTTCGAAAATTTTCAAACGAATGTAGAAAAACCGCATTAACTGTAAACTCTTTGTAATCTCTTCTATCATAATCTTTGAGTGTGAGTGAAACAAAGAGTCAACATGATCTGTCATTTCATGCGAAAGAACGGGATCGACATTGTTTCATTCGTTATATTCTAACAACGTGACCGGTAGCCAATCTGGGGGCAGAAATGGGCGTAACGGGCGAGGCTTCTAAATTCAAATTGGTTTGAAGTTTGAAATTGTTTCGTTATTATAATGCATTGTACGATGCATATTTCTGTTTTTGTTTTATTCATTTTACAACGAACGATTTTGTTTACGTTCAAGATGAATGTTGGTTATTAAAATTGTTGCTGTAATCTTAATCAAATCTTTTCACGGTCAGTAAAGAAATACGGACTAAATATAAATGTTTCTCATTCATTAAGTATACAAAGACAAATTAAATTATATTAAAATTTTGTAAGTGCAATGACATTTTCTAAAACAAATGTAAGCGGCTTAGTAGAAACGTCCCCACTTTGTCGCTTGCCATAACGAGACTAAGACATAATAAATATAATTCGTAATTGGTACAAGCAATCTTTACGATTAGCGACAAAGAGGAACATTTTTACTAAAACCTTCACAAGTGATGTTTCTAAACCTAGAGAGAAAGTTGGATACAGTCTCATAATAAACAGCCATTTCCTATACAGAGTGGCCTTAACCATTGGACAATCCTCGAAGCCCCACGTTTACTATTTAGAAATGGTCTAACGTTTTTTTTTTATTTAGAACAAAATATAAAAAATAAATCAAATATAAATTGTTTCCAATAATTGACAGCAAAAAAAACGTTCTATTCGTAAAGGCAATGACGTCACATTCACATGTCACGGCACTGGCAGAGCGAATAGTTATTTTGAAATTTTTGCCAAAAGGCTGAATCTTATTAGTGACATAATTCAATAAAATAGCTAATCAATACAGTTTAAGAAGCTTTCATACTATTTCCATGTGGATGGTATTGACTCCTGAGTCCTCCGCTTGAGCTCCTGAGCTTGTAACACATACAGGTTGTTCCAAAGTCAAAAGTCGGAATGTTGTTAATTTCTTCATAAGTAACAGCTACCTTAATTTTTGTTATTCTGCATAATTATACTGGTTTCAAACACCCTTACGGATACGCACGTTTCAGCTTTGTCCATTGGCTGATGACACCGTGTATAATAGACAAAATGCGTACGCATGCCGATATTTTAATGAAATGTTGTTTAGCTAAGTACCTAGAGTACTTAGGTAAACCACAATTAATGGCACTGATGACGTGTGTATATTGGTGGACGGTTTACAATTCAAAGAGTTTCGAATTTAGTCAGAACAGTCAGATCGCCTTAGCAGCTCGATTTGACAAAATAATTGTCGTGACATCACTAGTAATCATTGTATGGCATGGCCTGGCATAAATGATAAAGAACTTCTCACAAAAAAAACACATGGCTATCTCAACTCGCCTTTTCACATTGTCCACATTTTTTGCAACCAGATTATGTTTGTTTACTTATTTTAATACATCCTAAAAACAAAACCTCATGCATCATATACCAGCACATTTATTTAAATTAAAATTTGGCTGTTTTATGTGTTAGGTATAGTATTAACTATTAATTTATCAGCTTGTCAGTACAAAAAGCACCAATTTAAATTTTTCTGTGAGCAAGCAACCGCGAAGGGTTACATTTTTTTCTACTAATAATCTGGTTGGCCAGAGTACAATAAGCTTTGGTTTGGCTTCCGTATCTATCTTACTACATATTATATTTTCGCCCTGAAACAACTTAAAAAGCATATTAAAAGAGAGTACGTAATTATATCGGAATATAAATTCATAAAAAAACCGATTAACCGACTTCGATGAAGAATTAACGATTAAATAACCTCTAATTATAACATTAATCTTTATTAGTTCACAATACACGGAGTCACTGACATTTCACGAATTATTCTTTGTTATTATAGAGTTGAAAAGGAAATGGAAGATAACAACAAATATTTTTTCCATAAAGTACTACTAATGGGTACCAATAATGAGTACAATAAATACAATTTATTTTATATATCTATCTGAAGGTAACGTAGATTGGAATAAATATTTGTACCGATTGAAATACTGATTATTTTTCTGAAACTTGCAATGAAATGTTGATTATATTATTATCTACATTATGTAAATATGTATAGGTACCAATCGTCAGTAGAATCTTAAAAAAAGTAAACAAGATATGACTGACTTTCCATGGTATTTGACGTCCTTGACATATATCGTAAATATAGTAATACCTAGGTACTAATAAATATGAATAATTTTAACTAAACATGTATGTGAACTCAAGGTTTCAGGTTTTAAATTGGTGATAAAAGCAAGATTGTGTTCTTAAAGTGCATGGTTATTAAATAATACAAGATTTAAGGTTTGTTTACTTTATGTGATTCTACTAACGAATATTGATATGTACAGGCGCAATTTATTGGTCCGACAGTACGTCCCCGTGAAATAGACTTCCCGTCTTTTACTAACTATATTCATAAACGAGGGAAGTTTTTATTAAATTAATTGAATCAGGCGTTACCTACTTTGCGGAAATCCATATTAATGAACAGTATTACTTGGCTATTCCGCGATACAGAACGTCTAGTCAATTAGTGTAACCTGATACAATTACTTGCGTATTTTTTGCATGCAATTAATTTTCCAATCCTCCTGCCGCAAAAATAAATACGCAAATAACCATATAACAAACACATAACAAACCACCACCAATAATACACGTGTTTCGCCTCTCTACGAGGCATCATCAGGAGTTGACGAAGTTGTCGGTCTGCAGTGTTATTCACTAAGGAAACCACCTTGCTATCAGCGCTGTGTCAGCGCTGCGCCAGCGTCGAACCTAAAAATGGTATGCACTAATGTACTTTAAACGACACTAGCGCTCGGCGACGAATGCGGCGTGAGCTGGAACTACACTGCGTCGAGAGTTACCGTCTACAGTTCGACGACGAGCTGTTCTACTTTAAGGTGCGTTTAAACCAAAAGAGCATTCGCTGTTCTAGCGCCCGTTCTACGAAATCGACCAATCACGTTTTGTGTACCGATCGAATTTCGTAGAGTGGGAGGTTAGAACAGCGAATGCTCTTTTAATTTGACCGCACCTTTAGTGAATACCGTTTTTCGCAGCGCTGCGCTCTACGTCGAAGTGAAGGCTGTCTCGTCGTCGAGCTCGTTGACGAACGCAGCGTCGAATGTGTGAATTAGAGAATAGCATAGCTGGTGTCCGCAACGTTGCCGGTTATAGCTAACTTATTATTAAGATCTTGGGGGTTACCATGACGTACTAATGAGATTCAGTTTAGGTTCAGGGAAAGTGACAGAGATATACGACTCATATAGCCTTGTTTAGTTTAGGCCGAGAGAAAGGTCTCTCGGCCTAAACTACATCGCTTTAGTACGTCATGGTAATCCACCTTGTTAGGCTCATATGGAGTCAAGATGGATGACTACACGTATCGCGGAAGAGTAAAGTAATATTGTTCATCTTTTTTGAGGGAAGAATAGTTACCTAGTTTATGTCGCGGCGGCATAGGTACTGTCGCACGGATCGTGTGCTAACTTCAATGTAATGGAGTTTGCGTAACTAGTTTGCAGTCCTAACCCTGCATAATACCGGAAGTGACTTTCTTTTGACAAGTGACAGAACATCTTGGCAATTAACTGTTACAATAAACATATAATTAAGTTTAAGTTTAATAATATATGGTTAAAGTTTTACAACGAATGATTTAATTAAAAGAAATTAAAGCTTCTTTAGATTAAAAATTGACAAGTAACTATTATGCAAAATATTTAGGTATTATATCATAGAGAACACCTTTGGTAAAAAATAACTAATATTATTTCAATGAAATCAATAGAATAGAATAATTATGAATAGGTATAGTAAGGATTAGAATATCCCTTACATCACAATGGTACATTTAAGTTACATTCAAATCTCAAGAACAGAACCGCAGCATGAGCAATTATAAACTACATTGTATTTTTTTATGTATATTTTTAAGGAGTTATGGAATAGTAGCTACGTATGTACATAGTACCTAACAGAGTTACTATAATATAACAGCTCATACCTACACGGCTCTCACGGACTATATAACAATGTAACCTAAATAGTTTAATAAATATTTACGGAATAATGAACATTATAAGAATAAAAGCTAAATGCCCCATTATAAACCATTAGAACTTGGACATAACGTATGCCATACACACACAACATAAAACTGATGGTATGTTTAGATTGCACTAATTGCGACCTGGTTAGGGTTACCTATACTCTGTATAGTAGCTATGGTTATTGTGTTCAGGTATTCAAAATTGTGGTATTAATACATGTAGCTAGGTAGGTACCGTAAAATAAAGCAACATACAGTGTAAACCCCTTATTCATAAACGCCTTCTAACTTGGCAAACCGGTAAGGATCGTTTGTTCCTTTCGGTCTCATCAATATGGCTATATTATCAAAAGAGACAAACTATGCTTATCCTAGCTAAGTTAGGAGACGTATATGAATAAGAGGCTACCTATACATATGTTTCAATATAGTTAAGGCTATTTTTTACAGGGTGTCCGAAAAAGCATTCCCCAGCTGGAGGTAAGACACCGCGAGAAGATCCAAACCAACTTTACATGGCCCTCGTCAAAAAATATGATTTCAGGTAGTTCGTGATGGTTCCGTTTTTATCGCTTATCGTCCTAGGCGTTACTTTCGAACATACCTACATACCTACCCATTTTTTTATTTATTTGGCCGACTACAATTTTACTATTCAACTAGGTACTTATTCACTATTACTTAATTTACACTTTGTAGTAGCTCCGACCAGTGTTTAAAGAAGACCAGTGTTCGGTAGGTAACAGCCAAAAAAGACCTACTAGTTACAATTCGCAAGACATATTCTTATTCAGGGCAATCAGGGAGCAAAACCTACTTGTTGACTTCCAAGTCGGCAACGACAAATAACGATAAACTCGGGTCCGTCTACCTACTTACTAATAATAAGCAATAAGCTAACTGACGTTGGTATACTTTTGTGGATATTGAATGTAATAATTATGACAAAAAAAAGGTAGGTACTATATTTATTAATTTATATTAATCGACTGCCATCTGAACATTCTGAACTTCCACCTCAGAGTAGAAGTTACGCCTTAAAAGGAATTAAGGCTTATCCACTTTCCTCACGATGTTCTGCTTCATCGAAAATTAATTTGATGACATGAAGCTAGTCTGAAAATTGATTTGAAGTTGAAACGAAACGACGATCAACTTGCTCAAATTTTGTACCTATTCGAAATGACAATCTGAGCATATTGTGTCCAAACTATGTAGTTAATCATTCTCAATATTATAATTATAATATATACCACGAAGACCGCAAGTATATCTGACACGACCCCCTAGGGCGACAGAAGAGCATGTCTCATCTCATACCTATTTAATTTTTTTCTGGCTGTGTATTCTTGAAATATAAAATTGAGTTAAGTGCCACCTAGCGGATTCTACTGAAACTACAACAACAAAAATTTACAATAACGAAGCGAGTTTCAATAGTTGTATGCCGGGATAGAACAAGTTGTGCTAAGTATCGAATAGATGACTCTGTAGTAAATTGATTTTAGCGCCATCTAGTAGTATGAATTCAAACTACAATAACAAGAAGCTACTGTCAACGACATTTTGAGTTCTAATGCGAAGCAACACACCATAAGCTGCACTGTGTGGTAACTAGATGGCACCACAAAAGCGTGTTTATTATGTTTTCTTTTAGTTCCCAATGAAAGTAACAGATGGCACTTATGACTGTTTTGAGCTATGAGGGTTTTTGATACTTTTTCTGCCACTATGGAGCGTTAAGTCCAACTAACTGTTGAAATAGACTAATGAAATGCCCAGTAGCTTTGACAATAATTATTTTATTATCTCAACTTATGTATCGATACATCTCAATCACAATTCACGACCAACAACAGAGCAAACAAAAGACAATCTATATCTACTACTTTTTTTTAAACATTTAAATTGGCGCCAATGCGCAAAATCTGTAACCTGCACAAAGGTTAGGTACCTACATTTCTCGCTAAAATAAAATATAAATTATAAACTGATAAAATTAATTAAGTTTTATACATATTAAAATGATATGGAATATTATAAATAACAATACATTAATTTATAAAATATTTTAAAATAAAAATAAAACCGCCTTCAAAAATTCGCCTAAACTAAAAAGTAAGAAATAATTTTAGTTCCTACTTCTTAGGATTTCCTACCCAAACCTTTAAACCTTTTACCCTATTCATTGAAATAAAATATTATGGCTAGGTATCCTACAGATTTCTTAGAAGTCGGTGCCAAGCCAAATACGTTCATAGGTATATATTAGATGGAGCTTTGTAACTTACTGTCACTCCGATTATGTTTTTATCAACAGAATGATCTACCTCAGTCATTTTGATGAAAGCATAACCGGAAAGACAGTAAGTTACAAAGCTCTATCGAATACAATCATATACTCGCGAAGTGAACATATTTGGCTTGGCACCGACTTCTAAGAAATCTGTAGGATACCTAGCCATAATATTTTATTTCAATGAATAGGGTAAAAGGTTTAAAGGTTTGGGTAGGAAATCCTAAGAAGTAGGAACTAAAATTATTTCTTACTTTTAGTTTAGGCGAATTTTTGAAGGCGGTTTTATTTTTATTTTAAAATATTTTATTTTTTGCTTTTTAGTAGTAAAATTGTTATTTAGTGTGCTCTAAATACTTATAATTAGAATGTACTGCACTATAATAGGCCAGAAAATCTGAACTGGATAACTTAAACATTCAAAGAATTATCCCATTATCAAGGAGATATACATCGTATCATCAGCAGGTATGAATAATTTCAAAGATTATAGGTAACAGCCTTAGCATGCCTATATTATTTAAAGAATCACTAACCGCTAACCAATATGTCATAACTACTAAGCAAACACTTGAATAGATCTCGAAAATGTATGACAGTTGTTATATTCAAAGAATTATTCTCCAACTCCTAATCGTTAAGAAGTTATACCTTTCGTCATCAGCTCACCAACATGACACTATGACCACCTAAAGGCAAATATTCAAATAGCTTCTAAAATACATGAACTATGTTATATTTAAAGAATTATCCCCCAACTCCTAATCTATAAGGAGTTATACCTTCCATCATCAGCTCACCGACATGAAAGGATGACCACCTAAACGCAAATACTCGAATAGCCTCCAAAATACTTGAAATATACTCAAATAGCTTCCAAAATACACGAAATATGTAATACTTAAAGGATTATCCCCCAACTCCTAATTGCTAAGGAGTTGTACCTTCCATCATCAGATCACCAACTTAAAACATTCATGACTAGACGCAAATACTTGATTAGTCTTCGAAAATAAATTAAAAATGTCATGTGTGCCTACAACATTTGAAGAGTTCCCTCGATTTCTCCAGGATCCCATCATCAGATCTGAATTCGGTGACAATGGGACCAACTAGAAGGTATACCCTTTCAAACAAAAAAATAATTTTTCAAATCGGTTCACGCGTCTTCGAGTAATCGGGGAACATACATAAAAAAAAAAAAAGATTTCGACGAATTGTAAACCTCCTCCTTTTTGAATCGGTCAAAGGTTATTTATAATAATTCCTCTTTTTTTTTTAAACAGTCTTCTTTACCCTAGACCATGGTATTTTCAATTTTGCTTTCAAATAGTATCCCTAGACTAAGCGTGTTAAAGTTGCTTTAACATTGTAAATAATCCAGTGTTAATGGTTTAGTCACAACTACAAAACAAAATATGAATTGATATAGCTATTTTACTTACAAAATTTAATGAAACCTATATATTAAGAATTTTTACCAACTAATTTTATCAACTAGTTATTAATGTTTTAGAGTGAAGTCTTACACTGTCAATATAAGGATTTCATTTTCAATATTATGTTTTTTTATCATAATATGTGAATAAAATTTTCTTCAGTTACCGCGAGGATTACACATGAAATAAAACTATGAAAACGGATAAACTCGCGTATATTACTTAACTTTAATTTCATTCCGACGTATCGAACACTTTGAGTTCGTGGTCTGCGGGTTGTCCGCAGATTTTATTTCATAATAATTATGTGAATTTCTCAGATGACACCAATAATGGCAACAATGCCAATAAATAGTTCAAAAGCTACCTACACTTGTGCTATGGTTTTATAGAATCGCGTACTAAATAATAATAAAATATTATGAATGGATTCAAGATTCAATTGACTTACCTACACTTTTAAAACAACATCTCTATGATGCATAATTTTTTGGTCTATGTCTCCATTTCTATTCTAATATTTTCAGTACATTATAATTTATAATATAAGCATTTTAATATTATTTAAATTGTGAGCATACATTTATATTACTACCTATTCAAAACCGTTGGTCGCCGCAAGCCTTTAGCTACCTTTTCAACATTGCTTTGCTAAGCGCGTCACATTTCAGTTCAGTAGGAGCGAAATATCATGAAAGTGTTTAGAGAAACATTTCCTATTTAGGGTTCCGTAGTAAACTAGGAACCTTTATAGTTTCGCTATGTCCGTATCTGTCCGTCTGTTTGTCCGCTGCATAGCTCAATTAGCCGTTAGTACTAGAAATATTATGACATTTGGTATGGTTATACCTACCACAGAACTAAGATAACTGGCGCGGATTCTAGCTTTATGGGCTATACATATTAATCACGCTAACAAAGTGGCAGTATAAAAAGTAGAAAACAATTTTGTTTTCAGGTACCTCCCCTAGTGATAAAGTGGGGATGATTTTTTTTTATTAGGTCTGCTGTAGGTAATCCTATAGTGTGGAGTATCGTTGAATAGCTCATTCAATAACAATAAGAATCCCAAAAGAAAGATTTTTCTAATGTTAAAATTTTCGAAGATATCCGCATCAGAATAAAAAAAATGGGCTTAAGGAATACTTTAAAATAAAACTATTTTGAACATAAGCGTCCCAGCCGTTTTTAAATAACTACGGAACCCTACATTGAGCCTGGCCCGACATGGTCTTGGCCGGTTTTTGGTTTATAGCTGATTATATTGCTGGCAATTCTGTCCGTATATGTGTAAGTTCAGTCACCATTTAACAGGCGGTTAGTGTCATATTTTTTGGCGGGCCAAAGAGAACACTAGAGCTTTGCCGGCATATCTGTCTAAGTGCATCCTCATTGCTTGCATGCGTAGCGGGAGTAATAGAAAAGTGAAATTCCCTAGGGAGTAATAGAAATGTCAGTACGTCATGGAATAATATTTTATCTTAAAACTTATTTTTTTGTCCGCAAGTGTGATGAAAAACATTGTATGCATCACGGTCGGTAAGCGGTCGGTACGAACTCAAGTCATTATTGCGAACGATGACGCACATTTGACCGATCTCTGATTAATGATTATCATCTTTTACAACATTGTCAAGCACACTTCTGTCCTTAGGGTTGTCACTTTTATGTTACAATACACTTATTGAGGGGCATTTAATCCCATATATATTTTCTTTTATATCCATTATTTGTTGTTTTATATTGATTATTCAATGTTCATGAATCTCCATATAATGTGTGAGCTTATTGGAAAATAAATATTATACAGGCTATCAAGAAACGTTTTATTTCATCACATGAACAATTCAATCACCTGTGGCCTATACCACAAAACTTTACAAGCGTACAATTCTACAAAATTGTATAAATTCCCATACAAAAAGTTGTCAATTTTGTACAATTGCACCCTTGTAAAGTTTTGTGGTTTAAGGGCCTGACCTCCTACTTGGTCTTGTATTTCATAACACCCCGTTAAATCGTAGGCATGTTGTTGCAAAAAGCAAAATTAACAACCCTAGCATGTTTATGATTTTGTATAAAGAATTCCAATTTTTTCTTTATAACTTTGCACACAAGTTTGAAAGTGAAATATTGTACCTCAAGGACTTAAAATACTTACGTTAAAAAATAATAGTCTTCAAGTGACATGACTCATGACAGTCATGACTATAAAGGCGATAATCCGTAAGTTAAGACAGTCTATTCGGAAGTGGGCAATGTCTATTTTTTTTTCTTGCTTGTATGTTTAACCCTCTGCGACTGACGTTACGTCTATCAGACACCTGTATTTTGCAATAACGCCACTACGATGTTGACAACAAGATTCAATAAGTGTTAGTGCCACAGATAAGGTATGTAATATGGACCAGTAAACTCGAAAAAAAGGAAAAGATCGCAAAAAGGGGGCAAAGTGGAAACTTTCTACTGGGAAAGTATCGTATCGTAGTAATCTGCTGCTGAGATTGTCTTTTATTATTCGCATAATGCATCATGAAATATGATGTATGATATTTTTTTAAATATTTGCGATAAGTTTTCCCATTTTTCAATAGTACAGTCGCCTTAAGATATAAAGGGAGAAAAATATCAGAACCAGGTATTTAGACAGCACCTCGCCTGCATCCAAGCTTTTCGACAACACAACACATACCTACTTAATGTTTTTCGTTATACTTGCCAACAATTTTTTAATTTTTTTATGCCTCCCACCACGCACAGAACTAGATAGCAATAGTGATGTACTGATGAAATAATGGATACGTATACTCATCTACTTATTACCTAATATGAATCTTTTCGTAAATAAAACTCAAAACTTACGGAGTCCATTTTTATTTTGCAAACTAAAAATTAAATTCGTAAAGGCAGTATGTTCAGTTTTCTTAATGTACTTATAATACTTTATCGGTTCTCACAACCATTTCCGCTCCAACCTACGAAATGCAATTTGGTACAGTATCCGCACAACTCAAAGGTCCAAATGAGCCACACAAACACTAGTAAAAAGTGACTTTAAGATTGTGTTGTTATAATGACTTCCTAATTAATTGACACAAATCGTGTTTGTAAGGTAATTTTGCGGGTACGTTATGCCAAAGTACTTATATTCAAAAAACTGAAAATTTTGGATAAGGGACCGGTGACGTTCAGATTTCGGTAGCTAATTAACAGTGGCAGCGCCAGACAAAGTTTTAGACCCCTTTTTTGGTAATAAGAGGTTTCTTCTATGCCTTGCGCCGCCTCCGGTAGTAGTTTTGAGTCGTTAGACGATGATGGAGTGCTTGGGGTCCTTCTCGTGGTAGCACTTGACGTAGTTCCACGCAGTCTGCTGCGGGGTGTTGCCCTTGTTGGCCAGGCATGTTTCGATCAGCTTATCAACGGCGGGTTTGTCAGCTGAAAAAATTTTAGGATTTAAGTTCGAAGGTTATTTAGAATATCATTTGTGAGCGTTTTAGTACAATCATCCCATTTTTACTTGTACTTTTATATTTTTCGCTTCACTTATACTTTTTGCTTACATTAAAGACGGAATTGGCTTGTGTCTTCATACGAATTAAATATCTTTAGCGCCTTTAATGGCAAGCGACAAAGTGGGACGTTTAAACTAAGCTCCGATTTAAGCTTAAAGCTTTCTGAGTTTTCTAAATAAATCAATGTGCTTTTTGATTAAATCGGGCGTTTAGTTTTATAATAGACATAACTGAGAGAAAATATGGCAGATTAGAAGGTACAAAACATTATCAAAACCAATATGAATTACATAATTATTTTTATTACCTGCGTTAGGGACTTTGGCAAGAGCGACATCCTTCTTGAACTTGCCGTCCTTGGTCATCAGCTCTGACTTGATCATCATACAGAGAGTGTACTTCTTCAGGGGCTCATTTTCGGTCTGTAGGAACACATCAAAAGATAAATTAAATGTTAATTAAGATTTCCTTAAACAAAGCACCTAGTAAGTATTTAACTAGAAACTATCGATAAACACGCAGTACAAGCACACGAAGGCTTTTAATTTAATCCCCTTGTTCATAAATGTCTCCTCACTTAGCAAACAGATAAGTAACGTTTGTCCCTTTCAGTCTTATAGACCTAGTGATTAGCTTCATAGTTATCAGCTTGCTAGGTTACGACGTTAGGAGACGTTTGTAAAAATCGGGTAAACACCGAAGATATTCATTGTCATTTACATTCACTAATTGCTGAATTTCATGTGGTCAGATAGTAATCGTTGACACGTATACCGCGTGTAAACCTAATACGGGCGATCAATTAAACCAGGTATGGAATGGTTTTTTTTAAGTTACGCTTAATTATGACCTCACAGAATTTTTTTCAGATTTTCGGATCAGCAATGTAGGTACGAACATTTGTTATTGTCACATGTCAGTTTTGTCACCTGCTTCTGAAATTAGCTGTCAGCGAGCGTTTAACTTGAGTATGTTGCTCTACATTGCGTGCCGAATTACCTATTTTGTATGGATAATTTTGTTGCTTTCATTTTAAGTAAAAGTTATCTAAATGTACGTATTATGTCCTAAAGTAACACCCGTTAATAGATTCGCCCGTATTAGACTTACACCCTGTAGAGTATGAATTGCACAGCCTACGTTTAGTTACGGTTTGAGGTAATATTACAAATATACGCTGTATTATTACCTTGAAGTCTCCAGTCTTAAGTTTGTCGACCAGCTGCTGGTCGGGCTTGGTCTCCGCGAGGCACTCCGTGCGGTGCTTCTTCAGCTTCTCCTTCTGTTCATCGGTCAGGGCCTGCAGACAAAATATTTATTTCACATCATCACATCATCAGCCTATAATAGTCCACTGCTGGACGTAGGCCTCTCCTATTAACTATGCGCATAGACGCATTAGGAGGTAAATGCCCATAATCACCACGCTGGGTAAGCGGATTGGTGATCGCAGTAATGTGTCCATTATGATGACGCTGCTGCCCCTCAACAATATTTTATCAAATAATGGTCAGTGACACTTCAATCCTTTAGTCGACTCTTACGACACCCGCAGGAGGAGTTGGGGTGGTCACAAATGTATTCTTACTGCCGTCACCACACGGCCAACTAATATTTACATATACATAAATATTAGTTTATATTCTGCCTCTGAAGATAGGTAGGTACCTAAGACTTATTTTGATATAAAGTTGGGACAAACGATTTAAAACGGCAGTTCCATTGCCTGGCTAAAATGTCATTCGGATACGTTGTTGATAAATAATTATACCTATTTCAAATAAAAAAGAATGTCTTAGAATTTCAGATCAAAGTATAGGAATCGAATTTCGCGGCTTTACGACAAAACCGGGATAATTCAGAAAGTCTATTATGCCGAGATAGGTACTCGTATCACGGTTTTGTCGCAAAGCATTGAATTATGAGTATGACAATCTCTATTTATACTTACATTATTTTGCGTTTCTACCGAATATAATCAACGATTGAAAAATCGAGTTACATATAAATTATTATTCATTTTCTTGGGACTTTGTCCTTCCTTACATACCTAAATAAAGTGTGTTTCCATGACCCGCGGGCTTTTACGAAAATGGGTAATACTACACATTACTAGCAATCGTTTTCAAGTATTAACATTTGACAAATAATTAAATTGACAATTTAATTAATTTTATTTCCTCCGAACTATCAATGTAACGCGTGTACTGCTTAGTTATCAAACGTTGTGAGTGTCTGCGATCTGTCATTGTCAAGTGCAAATTAACGATCCATTTTGAAGTACATTGCTTCTCAACTAACTTTTCTTAGAAAGTTAATTACTTTTAAAATTATCATCTTGAATCGAATAATGTTCACGGGTTGGCTAGAAATCTGCATCACATTCCTCGGTTTCGATAAAAGCCGGTATCGTAGACACACACTGTATCCATACTGACCTGACAAAATAAAACTACCGGCTAACTATGTAGCCTGTAGCCATAATTATAATGGCATACATCTATTTTTAAACTAACAAGTAATTTAACTCATTTTAAAAGCATGTGGGTTCTAGAATATTATACCTAAGTAGTAGTTATTCCAGAATAACTGGTCTTACCTACGCTCTTGATTCGATAAGGCATCGATTGCTCTTTTAAACAACATCAAGAAATGGTAAAAATAATATCAAGTGAATGTAATAAAATAATAACGTAAATTGATTTACAAATACAATATCAACTCAACACCGTAAAAGTTTTCCGAAAAAAGATTATAAATGAAAAGGTGTATTACGTTAAGGATTAATTGAAGGGTCCACGGAAAAAACATGTCCAAAGCTTAAAAAAATCAGGGTAAATTGACACCTTATATTGATTTAAACTTTCACGATTATCACTCATATTTTAAAGACAAACGATATAATTAAACGTAAGTTTACGCGATTAAGACCCGTTTGTCTTTAAAATATAAATTGACACCTTATTCATATTTGTCAAAAGTAAGGTGGTTTTTCCTTCTGTAATTTGAAATGACTAGACATGTTCTTTCCGTGGACCCTTCAATTTATTCATAATATATGTTTATGTCCAAAAGTGGACCAGGCCATTGCTATGACATAGGTACTTATACTCGTATTACAATATTTTATTAAAACGTATCGAGAAGTTTTCTCACCTGAGCCGCGACTAGGCAAACTGCGAATATTAGGTAAGTCTTCATGTTGCTCCCCTGAGGATCAGTGGCGAGTCCTGCGGGAGCCGCGCGCTTTATACCCGCGCGAGATACGCCACATTGACGATAATCCACGGAATATCAGGGATGTCGCACATTTGGCATTTGATTGTTAGGTATTTTTCCAGTATGTTTTTGTGTGTAATTAAAATATATGTAAACGCATGTATTGTTGATTAATGTTGTGACATAAGTACTTTTATTTATTAGTTTTTGAGTAATCTTAGTACCTACTTATAAGAAAAATGAAATATACATCTACATACCCTTATCTTATGTAAGCTGACGCGAGGGAAGATGAAATACTTTTTTTATGCGAGTCTATCAGTGTTGTGATAATATCATAGGATATGAAAAGATAACACTGCTGGTTCCTTAAGTATTTAATGTATTAACCTCCTAAGACCCAGTGACGTACGCTTAGTTTTCGAATTTAGAACTATCTCTTCATTACTAAAAGTTCTAAAGAAATTTTGGAATATGTGGAAAATTTTGTGCACGAGGACTGAGGAGGGTATAACACATCTTCGGTAAGACTACTGAGCCCAGATATACCATAATTATACCTACTAAATATACTTTTTTTAATTATATTTATTTTCAAAACTACAATTTATGTACATATAGATTAAATCTAACTAATCTAACTTAATCTACTTAACCTAACCTATATCTAAGATAGGCCCTTGTGGCATTGTACCGAGGATGCTGGCGGCATTTCCTCGTTGTATCGCAATACTTATTATACCTACCTTAAGTTATATCGTGTACAGTATTGTATAGTGTACACCATATCTTATACCTAGTATAGTTAGTTAATTAAATAAAAACCTGCTATGCTATTCTCTTATTCACACATTCGACGCTGCGTTCGTCAACGAGCTCGACGTCGAGACAGCCTTGTCTAAAATCCTAGCTGTTTTATTTGACATTAGGAATCGAGGCTGTGAGCGAGATTGTGGGCGAGTTCGTCGCTGTTTTTCGTTAGAGAATACGAAGTTCGTACATTAAACGTCAAACTCTCGACGCAGTGTAGTTCCAGCTCACGCCGCATTCGTCGCCGAGCACTGGTGTCGTGTAAAGTACATTAATTAATACCGTTTTTAGGCTCGACGCTGCCGCAGCGCTGACACAGCGCTGACAGCAAGGCGGTTTCCTTAGTAAATAACACTGCTGCTGTGCGATAAGGTTACCTATAACTAAATAAACTTATACTTACTCATTACTTGTATTTTCTTCAAAACGCGGTTGGCCACCCCTGCACTGGTAAGTGCGGTCTGGAAAGATCCGGGCTTAGCCTGAGAGCCATCGCACCTACTAGCATCGGTTCACACGGGGCGAAAAATATACTAAAATAATAATTAGTAGATATTTTATGTGAGAGGTACCTACTTAAGCGTTCCAGTAACCATGTCTTCGCTTCTATAAATATTTATTAAAAATTATGTGTGATGAGGTGACGTTTGAGTTTTATAAATGTGAAATGGACAGTTTTATAGATGGCGGACTTTTACGGGAATGAAAGTACCTTCCTTATTTTTTGTCTTTCAGATTTATCATTCGTAAATGTGATGAAAAATCATTAAGTAAGAACCTATTTTCTTTTCACGACACGAAGTTAGTCGTGCTCTAAGCGAACTAAGTAGGTATATGTAACTTTTGTGCTGCGATTTACCGGAGTTCGACGTTGAATTAGCAAATAAATATCTACATACCTGTGCGAAAATAACTATGGATTCAAAAATTTCATATAAAAAGAATTTTACAATTAGTCAAAACGCGTTTTCCAAAAGAAATGTAGGTATTCCACAAAAGGTTTACGTATAATAAATCAAATATAACATCGGTTAAATGCGGACAGGGGCAGGACGAAGGGTTCCTTGTCATTATATTTTTATTTTTGTTTCCATTGTTTTGATTTTTACACGTATATCCCACACCACAGCTTTATTTTCTGTTTGGCCTGACGGTTAACTGGTAGAGAATGCCCTCTGGCATTAAGTCCGACCTTTGTACTCATACATTTTATTTGTGCAATAAATAAGTAAATAAATTTCGCCTTGTGGCAGATAGAATACGAATTTATACATATTATGCAATCACAAATCGCACGAATTAAGATCAAGCCGCTAAATAGGTATATCAATTATTACAGATATTAATCATAGGTCTCTAAAGTTCCTGCTCTAGTTATCAACTCAACGTATCTCTAGTTATCAAAACACCTAATGTAGAAGCAGCAGAACATACTAACTGATAAATTGCGATTCGACAATCAGAATAACAGCTTAATGCAATAACCCGATTGATTTATTGTTGTCCGTTGACCCTTCGGCCTCTGGCCACCGACCAGTAACAGTCACGTGGGTGCGTCTATTACATGGAATAGTATTTTTTTATGTTAGGTATAGTACTTTCCTTAGCGACAGGATAGTGAAATAGGTGCCTGGTTGTGTTTTTATACTTATTTAACGTTCTAAGGCCTCGGGTACAAAATTGTGTACATAATTCGAATACCTATTTATTAAAGTGAAAGTTCTATGGTCCCAAAACCTTAACAAATATCATTGGGTTTCAGGAGATTATTATATAAGCAAATGTATAGAATTCATTGAAAGCGGCCTGATTATAAGTAGGTTGCTATTTAAAAAGGATTTTAATATTATGATATGCGACACGTAGTCAGTTGACAAACTAGTCGGACAGACAGAAAGATGGTTCCGAATAAACCTTGAATTATCGACTGCTATGAAATTCGAATATAAATATTCGTATATACAAACCTATGTTAAAATAGTTCTGCATTCCAAAGTGAATTGTGCGCAATTATGTTTGATTGGATCCGCAAATTTATACGTATTGAATATCTGAAAGCCCTTTTATGGCAAGCGACAAAGTAGGATGTTTTGCTAAACTGTTCACATTTATCAACTATTTTTTCCCCTCACTAGCTCGTAAAGTGCTCGTTTATCCTTTAACACGAACGTGTAAAAACGCATATTATTCACTTGTGTGGCAAAGTAATGACCTTGGTTTTGGAATAACAAAACGTAAAATGCTCATGGAAATCGTTCCATATTAATGATAATTAAATAATTTGTTTGAAAATTTAGTGTAAAATACAAACCTTTATATAATATGATGATTTTAACATATAAATCCTAAAATCCCATAAGTAACAATTGTTTTAGTGAATGATAATAAGATGACTCGATGCAATCACAAAACGCAGAAAATGTCAACGTCAACATTGTCAAAGAATATTATAGGTTATAATCTTTATTTACCGACTCGAACACGCATAAAAATAGTAAACTAAACAACTTTCAGGGTGTTCTGTTATAATTTTGTAAAAATAATGAATGAGAATGATTTAACAATGCATTGGCGTTGGTGTGTAACTAACTACAGGAATGTGTTAAAATCGTGCTGCGTTTACTTTTTCGTGCTAAGTTTACTGCGACAAAATCTTGCATTAAATACATGATGCATTTGGAAAATTACTATCACTAACCCGATGATGATTGTAATGTGAACAAATAATTATCTTTTTTGAGTTTCCTCGCTATAGTGAGGGGAAAAATTTTGTGTTACACACGGGTGCAAATGTATTTTACTTCTCGTATGTTAAAACACTCGCTGCGCTCAGGATTCTATTTTAGAACCACTCGCTTCGCTCGTGGTTCAACTATAGAATCCTTTCGCTTGCTCGTGTTTCAATTTCATACTCGCGGGTAAAATACAACTTTGCACCCTTGTATAACAAATAACTATTTTCCTATACTAACGCGACGCGATATTGACTTGATAAACTGCAGGAGAGAGAAGCAGCAGTAGGGCAACCGCATACTTCGAAATTCTTCAATTTCGAGCATCCGTCGCTGTCACACTAATGACTCCTTCGTTGGAGTAACAGAGGCAAATCCTCGAAATTTACGATTTTAAAAGATCGCGGTAGGCCACCAGGTCTAATTTTAAGTATGAGCAAAAAATGTCACTTGTATCATCTGCGGCCCTGCACCCTGGCAAAAGAGTTGCGCGAGAGCAACACGAGTGTTTCTCTTTTTTATTGATATCTCTTATTATATGAATAAATAAATGTTAAATCCCATTCCAATCGAGCTCCCTTGCATGCAATAACCATTCCTGTTGTGACTGCGGTGTAGCGTAATTCGTATGCTAGCTTTAAAAATAAGACTTATTTACATATTCATGCAACTTATTTACTTAATCGTATTTTTATCGTCCTCGGATATTTCCATTTTTATGAGCATTGGACATCCAGTTACCCGCCAATACTTCGTACTAGTGTAAGTAAATAATGTAGGCATGTATTGTACATAAATTTTATTTGTTATACACAGGATTTTGCTTTTTAAACAAAGCAAAATCAAC